>OY796895.1:38289119-38559130 GCA_963680785.1 Diplosoma virens
CCCTGGTAACAGTGTTTATATTAATTACAAAGCCATCAAAGACCGCCATGGTTCTGGTGTATTGAAGTTGATTAGAAGCTTAATATCCCAAGGAAAAAGGATTGCAAGGCATAGGGCGCATCTGTTTTTTAATCATTCGTGTTTGAGAGAAAATATTTTAACAAAAAGCTTAATGATAAAATCTCCTATAAACACTAGGGCAGGAAGAAAATTAGCGGAAAAATTTGGTTTTAATTGTCTTAAATTATAATGAATCACACTTTTGGATAAGAAAAAGTCTACAGTTTATGGAGAACATTAGAGAAGAATTACTAAAGAATTCCGTAAATAACTTTGAATCGATTTTAAAACATGTAGAGTTTACTGCTAATAAACTCTATAACACACTTATAAAGTATTATAAAGAGAAAATTGCAAAAATTGAAGCAAGATTTTAAACAGAAGTACGACGAGATGAAAATTTCAAATAAAAAAATGATCAATGGTAACATGAGAAACAAAGATATTGGGTTGTTAACCTTTCTAATAAAAATTTATCAGAAGATGAAAGAAAAGTTTTATTATTAGGTTTAAATTTTGCGGTCTACAGGATTATATTCCAAAAATTGAAATATTGGCTAATATTGAAAAAGGTATAAAGAACTTATCTGATAATACATCTTCTATAATAAGAAGCAAATGTTGTGGATATATTAAACAAGAAAAACAAGAGTATTCCAAATTTATCTATTAAAGAAAGAAAAGCATTAAAAAATTTACGAAATGATACAAATATTGTGATTACAAAAGCAGATAAAGGTAATTGTACAGTTATTATTGATAAAGATAAATACGAAGAAAAAATTTCTTAAATTGTTAAATGATAAAGATACGTATATTTTAACAAAAAATGATTTTAACGAAAAGTATTGAACGAAAACTAAATAAATTTATTTTTGACTTATACAAAATTGATCGTTTATCTCAAAAAGAATATTTTTATTTGCGAAGTACGGATGCTATTGCGCCACGCATTTATGGATTACCAAAGATTCATAAACCAGACTGGCCTCTTCGACCGATTGTTTCTTTTATTAATTCACCTCTATATAATCTTTCTAAATTTATGGCGAAAATATTAACACCTTTAATAAATTCCAATAATTTATCAATAAAAAATTCTTTCGAATTGATCGATAGAATATCTGACTTTAAAATTAATGATAACGATTTGATGCTTTCTTTCGATGTAGTGTCTTTATTTACTAAAAATTCCTGTGCATATAGCCAAATCAGTTATTTTTGATCGTTTTGAAATGTGATAGCGAATTAAAAATTTAGATGTAATTAAATGTCAACGAAATTATGAATGCTTTGGATTTATGTTTAAACAATACTTATTTATGTTTTCGTAAGAAATTTTATCGTCAAATTTTTGGTGTTGCGATGGGTTCACCTATCTCCGTCATTGTAGCTAATTTAGTTATGGAATCGATTGAGAATAAAATGCTAAAAGATTTTGCTTCCCCACCTCGCATTTGGTTACGTTACATTGATGATACTTTTGTTGTGCTAAAGAAAACCGAGGTGGTATCTTTCTATAAATTTATAAATAATATTGAAGAAAGTATAAATTTACGGTCGAACAAGAAGTTGATAATGCTATTCCGTTTTTAGATGTATTAATAATTCGTAACAATGGTCAATTAACTACAAAAGCCTATAGAAAACCTACACATACAACTAGGTACTTAAATTTTAATTCATGTCATAATTTTTCTCAAAAAGTTGGTTTGGTTAAAACATTATTGTTTTGCGCTAAATCTAAATTAATTACAAATTATCGAGATAAAATTAATGAAGTTAAATTTGTTTGTAATGCTTTACGTGATAATGATTATCCAGATTGGTTATTGAATAAAATGAAAAAAGAAATTAAACATAAAAAAGTTAATAAAACTGTTTGCATGAGTGAAAAAATATCTAACTATGTCGGTTTACCATACGTATATTAAAGGTTTGAGTGATGAATTGTCTAGAATTTTGAGAAAATTTAATATTAATGTGTATACTTACCCTTATAAAACAATTGGAAATATTTTACCAAAAATAAAAGACTCTGTTGATGATATATATAAGCGTGGTGCAATTTATAAAATTCCGTGTAAAGATTGTTCAAATGTATATGTTGGTGAAACGGGCAGATTGTTTTAATACTCGCTTATCGGAACATAAACGTGATTTGAAACCGATTAATTTGGCTAAACTAAAAGAAGACGATTTGAATAAAAAAACTGCATTGGTTAAGCATTGTTTTAATTGTGAACATAGGATTGATTTTGGTAATTTTGAAATATTGGATTATAACATTGACTACGATAAACGCAAATTTTTAGAATCATTATATATTAATAATACAAAAAATTCAATAAATGATAAAGATCGTAATGTTTTTTCAAAAATATATAGCAATATAAAAAATCTCAACTAATGTGGGTTTTCAACCTGTTAAATTTGTTTCTCTGCACTAAGTAATTATGAAATCGTTCTGTATGTTCGCTTCTCACCTTGTGTTTGTTGGTTTGTGTTTTTAACTTTTTGGTTTTTTAAATACGGTGCGCGTTGTGTTCTGCTTTTACCTGAAGAAGTCCGCCCGATGCAACGGACGAAACGTCGTTGAGTTTTTCTTGAATAAATATTACGCCTTTTGTATTTGCTTAAGTTTTACTTGCCTCTGATTTTACCAGAAGAACAATGAATTTAAAATAAAAAATATTTTATTTGCAATTTTTACAACTGAAAATCTGAAAACACATACGAATTAAACAACATGTGGGTTCATTTTTTTCTTAAAATTATATTGCTTTGTGATTGATCTGGTTATATGAATGTAGTTGTATGACTTATATGAAGTATTGATTTAAATTTTTTTTAAAGTTATGATTGATAATATAAATGCATGAATTTTGCTACTACAGAAAATATATTAACACAATTTATATTTGTTTTAATATACATGTATTTTCTGTTTGTTGATTTACGAGTATATAATGTTTTTATTTAGTTTTTTGCTTTGTATATGGAATAGGGAAGTGCAAATATGTGATTGGCCCAAACATAATTTCATACTTAATTGAATGGCATAAATGTGGCGGTGCCTTCAAATACTGCAGAAGCCGCATGGAGCCACTGTGTAAATGTCAAATACTACAGGAGCCGCATGGAGACCCTTTAAAGCAGTGGTTCTTAACCTTTTTTTACAAATTTACCCTTTTAACAAAAGTGGTTACTAGATTTACCCTCAATATACCTAATGATGCCCATTTATTAAAAAACGAAATTAGCAAATTACTTCAGTTATAGTTATTTAATGTGACAGCTGCCCTTGTTTTTTCGCAACGAGCTGTTCAATGTCTGGTGAAGTACTAGATAATGCGCAACGAATGTCAGATTCAACGTCAAGTCGGTTTCGTGCTTTAGATTTGATAGTAAGCAACGCAGAGAAGCTGCCCTCGCACAGGTAAGTTGAAGAAAACGGAGCCAGAATATTCAGAGCATGAATACCTAGCCGTGGTTAGCAACGTTGCATTTTAACCCAAAACTCCTCTAGGTTGCAAGTGGAAAATTTATCTTTTGCAAAAAAACGTTTGTTAATTCTATAAATTCTTCTTGAATTGCTTCAGAAACGTCTTCCACTTTACATAGAAAAGGATTTCCAGCTACTTTCATCAAAATGCTAGAAGTATTTATCTCAGGAAAATATCGTTCAAATTCATTTCGCAAGTTTTGTAGGTGACTGATAATGTCCTCCTTCGAATTTTGTTTAAAATCATCTCTAGTTATCTTAGTCAAGCAGTGAAATGATGCAAAATTATAATTATTTGCTCGCTGGCTCCAAAGCTTGAGCTTTGCCACAAACGCATTGATGGCATCAGTGTGCACGATTATATTACTTCCTGGACCTTGCAGTTTCTTGTTTAGTTGATTTAATGTTTTGAATATGTCAGCAAGATAAGCTAAGTACGTAGAATATTCGTCTCCACCAAATGCTAACAATAGATCATTTTTTTGTTTTGCAACCAAAACAACTTGACTTCTTTTCTTAGATCGAAGAGAGAGCATGTTCCCTTTTGACAGCCAACAAACTTGAGTGTTATATAAAAGTGCGGTATAATTGGCATCCATATCTTTGCAAAGCTTGCTGAAGAGTTGAGTGTTGAGCGCTAAACTTTTCACATAATTTATGACTTTAATCACAACAGACAAATGCTCGTGAAGTCTCTTTGGAATGGTTTTGGAAACGAGCGCCGCTTTGTGAATCATATAATGCGTTCCCTGAATTGCTGGATTTTTCTGCTTTACCGGGGAAACCAATCCAGAGTTTGCACCAATCATAGCTGGAGCACCATCAGTACAAACCGCAACAAGTTTACTCCAACTGAATTTGGTTTTGTCAAAAAAAATCAATCAACGCTTGAAAAACATCGGCTGCCTTTGATGTGATTTTTAAAGGTTGGCAGAAGAGAAATTCTTTATTAATCCTTTCATGTGCAATATATCTGATGTATACAAGTAGCTGTGAGAGATTGGCAACATCGGTAGTTTCATCCAGCTGAAGAGCAAAAACAGGAAAGGAATTAATCTTGATATCACCTTGCTCTAAATATTTTTAGACATTTCATGGATTCGTGATTTTATTGTGTCATTGAACAGTGAGATTCTTTTCATTGTTTGAGATGCTTTTTCTCCAAGCATCAATTTCACACTTTCCAATATGCAAGGTTTCAAAAGGGTTTCACCAATCATATTTATTTTTTAGCTTTTGCCACATGCAAAGCAATGGAAAATTATGCATGTACATTGTACACCAGCATTGTTAGTCTGCCAAAACATTCCAGTTCTGTCCAGCTTTTGTCTTTTCACACTGGACAGTTTTAACTCAAAAAAGGACCAGTTTTTGCTTATCATACTTGGATGAGCATTTGCTTGGTGTTGTTTTAGCGGAGCAGGTTTCATGGTACTGTTTGAAAATGTTTTCATGCACAGGACACACTGAGAAATTTGAAGACCATCCTGAATAAAATATATAAATCCAAAATCCAAATAATTGTCCTGATACTTTCTCTTCTTTTGTGACATGCTATATTTATGACTAAATTTAAAACAAAATCCAAATAATAGGTTAGCTTCGGATTTGCATTAGCAGTTACTCTAAACCAGGAAGGATACTGTTATGCTCTTATTTCGTTGAAGAAGAAGTTTTTATTTATTGTATTTGTTATAAACAGCAGTAATTCAAACACTCACAGAAGTCTTCGAGAGCACATCAACAATTAATTCGCCTTTTACTGATCACCGTCTGACTACACTTGTTATTATTTCGATCAAATCATTATTCCAATTACTAGCACGTTACGGTATCTAGTATGTTATTGTTATGAGATAAAGATCATTGTTATCTCGCATCATGTGAATGTGCACTGAAGTGTTGCCATTATCTTTATTACATTAAAGCAGTACATCACAGATACTAGGCTGTCAATACCTACAGCTGCCCCAATTTTTCTGTCCCATCAACTTCTCTAGGCTGAAACCATGCCTGAAACAAAGGCTATGTGTTGCCACCATCAAATTTAAAACTATAGGTAGCTCATTTACCCCCCAAAACAAAGAAATTTACCCCCAGGGGTAAATTTACCCCAGGTTAAGAAATGCTGCTTTAAAGTATTGTCTAGAGATGCATAAAACCACATGGAACCACAGGTAAAACTAAAAATACAACAGGAATTGCATCGAGACCTTTAAAAAAAGATTTGTAGCTGCATGAAGCTGCATGGAGCAACAGTGTAAACTTCAAATACTACGGGAGCCGCCTGGAGACCCTTTAAATATAGTCTAGAAATGTATGAAGCGGCATGGAGACCTTTAAAATATTGTTTTGAAATGTATGGAACAGCATGGAGCCACAGGGTAAACTTTCAAATAAACAGAAGCCGCATAAAGCCACAGTGTAAACTTCAAATACTACAGAAGCCGCATGGACACCCTTTAAATAAAGTCTAGAGATGCAAGGAGCCGCATAAAGACCTTTAAAATAAGGTCTACAAATGCATGGAGCCACATGAAGACCTTTAGTCGGCGAGCTGCTTGCCAGTAATTAGCTTACTGGCTATAAATAAAAGCTAAAAGACAAAAATAAAAATATTCAACAGGTCCCCAATACCTTGCATCTCCGTTTGCAGGTAATTTTTTTATTACAAATTATGAGACTTAATACGGTACAACCCAAAAAAATGCTGGAAAAAATCGGACAAAGGGAGCGAAAAAGACCGCATAAAACAATGAACAAACTTACAAAATAAAGAATGTTGTGTATTTTAAACACTCTTTAAATCGAAATCTTATTTAAAAGACTTTTGTTGAGAAAAATTAATGCTTCTCAACCTTTTGTGGCGACCCAAACTTTAAGCAAAAATAGACAGCAAAGCTTTGGCGACCTAATCTTTTTTACAGACTTTATTGCAAGCATAAAAATTTCTATTTTTGTCCCAAAAACGTAGTGATCTCTAAAAAAATTTTCACTTTGAATCCGTCTCGGGTTTCTAAATTTTTTTTCTAAAAAGTGGTTTAACTTTTACCCAACTACAGTTGTCGGTAACCCGTAACCAATTAAACGACGCCCACTTTTGGGTCGCGACCCAGGAGTTGAGAAGCACATGCCTCAGGCGGTTAACTGTATGCCAATACTCTTTTTGCTGATGACACATGCTTAATTTTTTCGGCCCCTAACCTTGCTTCCCTTATTACAATTATAAATAAAAAACTTCAAAATTTATCAATTTGAGTTGATTCTAATAAATTCACGGTTAATCCCTCTAAATCCAACTTCCTGATTATACCTCCAACTAAATAAACCTTTTCCACAAACTAATGTTTTTTAAAATAATATTTCTATCCCACAATGCATAAGTATTAAATACATAGATTTAACTATTGGTATGAATTTAAATTTCGATTTCCACATTTCAAATATAGCATATAAAATATCAAGAACTGTTGGAATTATCTCTAATACTAGACCCTTCTCCTTCTTCTTCTTCTTTCGGCTTCTCCCTACTCGGGGTCGCCACAGCGCGACAGTAATCTCCATTTCACTCGGTCTACTTCGTCTCCTTCCCTAGCTCCAACCCTTTCCATGTCTTCTCTCACCAAATCCATCCACCTTCTCCTTGGTTCTTCCTCTTTTCCTTCTGCCTGGCAGTGCCATCTCCATCATCCTTTTCCCCACGTAGTCTTCTTCTCTTCTTTTTACATGTCCATACCAACGTAGCCTCACATTCCGAAGTTTGTCTCCCAGCTTTGCAATTTTTGCAGTCCCTCTCACATATTCGTTTCTTATCTTGTCCTTTCTTGTCACTATCAGTGCCCATCTCACCATTTTCAACTCTGCAACTTCCATTTTTCCCATTTGTCGTTCAGTCACTGCCACCATTTCCATTCCATAAAGCATGGCTGGTCTAACAACACTCTTGTATATTTTACCCTTAACTTTTGCTGATAACTTCCTGTTGCACAGAACTCCAGATACCTTCCTCCAACTCAGCCATCCTGCTTGGATCCTTCTCCTTACTTCTTCTTCACATCTTCCATCATTACTAACTGTTGACCCTAGGTATTTGAAGTTTTTGGCTTTCTTTACCTTTTCTCCTAGCAACTTCAACTCTTCTCCATCATCCACACCCCCAACCGTCAAATATTCTGTCTTGCTTCGGCTCACTTTCAGGCCTCTTCTCTCCAGTGCATTTCTCCAAATCTCCAGATCCTCCTCTAGCTCCCTATGATTTTGTCTACACAGAACTATGTCATCTCTAATACTAGACCCTATCTACCAGAAAAAGCACTGTTTAGAATCTATTACGCTCAGATACATTCCCATTTATTATACGGCCTTATTATCTGGGGATCCACCTTCCCGACGTACCTTAAAAAATTGATAACTCTTCAAAATAAAGCCGTTAAATTTATATGTGCAGCTAAATTTTGTGATAGTTCCTTACCTTATTACAAACGCCTTAAGATTCTAAAACTTACAGATCTTTATAAACTGGAAGTTAATAAATTTATTCAAACCAATTTTTAAAAAATCCTTCCCAAAAATTTGTCTAATTATTTTATTTTAACCAGCCAAATCTCGAAAAAAAGCACTAGATTAAATGAAAAATCAAAAAAAACTTTGTATATTTCCTTTTATAAAACTTCACGATTACAAAGATATATAAAATACCAAGGAGTTAAGATATTGAACAAAATTCTCATTCAAATTCAAAATAGTTCTTACAATGTTTATAAATATGAATTTCAAAAATACTTATTGAAACCTTATATTTAAAATAAAAAAACCTTCTTATTTAAAATGAAAAAAACCTTTTCTCTGCAACACTTAAATTTTACGAATAGTTGTACCAGTAGTTTTGCTCTCAAGGGTGGGTGCTGACTAGAAGACCGAAAGGTCAAATTGCAGTCTTCCTGCGGCTAAAAGTTTTTTTTATTCTGTTTTAGTGTTTCATTTTCGTATTTGTATTATTATTTCCCGGCAAATAAAAGTATGTTGATTGATTGATTGATCTAGACTTTCTTTAAAGGGTCTCCATGCGGCTCCTGTAAGTTGGCAGCGTGGTCGAGTCGTTAAAGCGCCGGGATCGTGATTGACATGGTCTCGGCTCAAAACCTACTTGCACCATTCTGTTGTGTCCTTGGGAAAGACGCTTTACGGCACTTTCCCCTGCTTGGTAGTCTTGGCAAGCAGTTCTAAATTAAAGTCGTATCTCTATTAAAAATCACAAGGGGACAGCAATATCTTAGCATCTCCGGAAGCAGGTGGCGGTAATTGTTTACCCTGCGACGCCTTCCTGCGAGTCAGGAGGATAAACATAGAGATAAAATAAAAAATAAAATTTGAAGTTTACACTGTGGCTCCATGCGGCTCTTGTAGTATTCGAATGCATCTAAATGTGGAATAGAGTCATAATTTTGGAGTTTGTTGCTTACATAACTTCAAACCTTGTGCCTAATTTTAGAATAATTAATGATTGTACCACAAAAAACTTTTTTAAACTGATTGGACTATGGACTGTCAGTTTTCATGTTTTGTTGGACTCGAATCGGATTGGATTATCATTTCAAAAAGTTGGACTGGATTTGGAGTCTTAAAAACACAGTCTATTCATTTCTGATGCTCATCTCTAGTTTTTACCACGCATAAAGTTTGGCATATTTTTCTCTTTATTTATTTAATCATTTTGCTTTTATCTACTCCAGGGGTGTGCAAACTGCGGCCCGCGGAGGGTTGCGGATTTTGAATAGAGTGCGGCCCGCGAATATTTTACATGTTTTTTGAGGTGTTTGATAAAATCAATGTCACAAATAAAGCGTTTTGGTTTGAATTAGATTGAATATCATAACTATTTTTATAAGTTAATGTTATAAATACAGCGCTTATTTGATAATTCAATAAATTGAGTAATATTTAAGATATCTTTAAGTTATTGCAGCGAATATAGCGTTTATAATTTGATGAGTAAGTCTTAAATCGATAAAGTTAAATAATTTAAAAGTTTAACCGCTTTGCAAGAACATATTTCAATTGAATGCTGCTTGCTGCGCAGCAAAGATAATAAAGAAACAAGTTTTGTAGCTAAATATTGTGCGCTTGTGACATTATAGACAAATACTATTGCTTGTGTTTTTGCTAGAACGTTCCATGCATTGTAATTGGTTAATTTTGCTCTATTTTTTTCTTCTCGCCTCTTGGGAAAAATTCCAGAATCTAGTGAGATTTGAATAAATACGACGAAGAAAATTATTAGTTAATCGGAGAGATTCGTACTTTTGACGATTTGCTAATCTTTAGTTTAGATTCATTCGTTCGTGGTTTGAGGAATTAGCGCCTAGCTAATTTGTGGTTGATAGTTGTGCTAGCAAAAGAAGTGGTAGCTAATTTTTTTAACTTCGTGAATTTTGGTTTCAGCATATCTGTTGATTTTGTCTAATTCTAATCAACCTATGTATATACAAGAGTTTAGCAAATTTAAACCTTGGTTTCAATTAATTCATCACTCCGCAATGGCAAGTTTTGCAAATTCGAAAGAGACAAGAAAGAGGAAAGTAGAGGAAAAGATGCGAAAATTTAATAGACTTCTGAATATTTTTCATCAAAAATGCAGACAGTGGACTCTTGTGTTTGATTTGCAATCAAACTATAAATGTTAATAAAGAGTACAACTGTTACTTCCACAAATTTTAGTTTTTTAAATTTTGGGAAGTTTTTAAAATTTTGTTCTGATGTTAAAAAGTTTTTTGAAATTTTGTAGAATTTATTTGGTAACTTAGTACGTTATTTAATCGTCTACCTTTTTTGGCGCCTGTAAAGAAGGCCTCGCCAATAACGCAATCTAGGTGTCTACTAAACGATAAATTTCTTACTCTTCTTGCTGGATCTGACCTTCGAACCAGCGACAGCAAAAATATAGTCTAGCTAAATCACAGCTCAGACTACCACAATATCTTCTTTATTAAGAAATCTGCTCCAATCCACTTAGGAGCCCGAATAGTATAAATCAAAGCAACAGGTTAAAGCTCAATAGCTTAATTCTTCACAATCATGTAGACAACCAAAGACTTGCGGCCAAAAAACTATGACTTCACACAGTTAACAATTTTCCAATTTTAAGTTACCACAACGAAACATCGAATTTAATAATGCTTTTCAGCGAACCTTATTTATACCAGTCGATAAGGTTACTCGAATGTTCTGACGTTATCCAAATCACAAACAACAACTATTACGTCATAGACAAAACAGGTCAAGCGGATAGTTCTGGAATGTACTTCGAGATTCGTGAAATTAAGCAGTGTTGCCATTTTTTCTTGTAAATAAATATAAATATTTAAATTACTTATAAAACTGTTATTTCTTCGGCTATTTGAGCCGGACCAACGCGAAATCAAAGAGATTTTTTACGAGATTGTGAATCTACGTAATTTGGGCGATTTTTAGGAACGGAACAACAACATTAAACGACATTATGACTCAAAACATGCTGACGGTGTTTATGGAAAGCTAAAGAACGTGACAGAGAGCTGAAAGTTAAGCAATTAAAGGAACAATTGAAGAGCCGGCGTTTCATGTTTCGAAAAATCCATACTGATAATGAAAAAAACAGTTCGATGCAGTTTCTTAATTGCACAGAGAATAGCTCAAACTATGAAACCGTATTCTGAAAGTGATTTTGTGAAAAAATGCCTTACTGATGTCGCAGAAGAAATGTGTCCTAAAATGGTACAGGAGTTCGAGAAAATAAGTTTATCGCGTTGGACGATAGCAGGGCGCATCGATGAACTTGTTGATGATATTTGTGACACTCTTAAAAACAAAATGAAAAACTTTGTATCATGGAGCTTCGCAATCGATGAAAGTATCGATGTGAAGGACGCGGCACAGTTGGCTATATTTATAAAAGAAGTGGACAAGAAGTTGAACGAAACCGAAGAACTTCTGTCACTACAGTGTATGAAGGATACTACAACTGGTGCTAATATCTTTTCTGAAGTTCTCAATGCTTTTGGTAAGTTTGGTTTGGACCTATCCACTTTATGTGGAATCACAAGTGATGGTGCTTGAGCCATGTCCGGAACTGGCATTGGATTTGTAGGTCTCTTGAAATCTGCTTTGAAAGAGAAAAATATCAGTGACAATATAGCAATTTTTCACTATATCATTCATCAACAAAATCTATGCGCAAAATCCTTGAAATTCAAACATGTCATGGGCCCGGTCATTGAGGCAGTAAATTTTATTCGAGCTTGAGGACTTAACCACTGGAAGTTCCAGAAGTTTCTGGATGATCTCGACACCGAACATTAAGATCTAGCTTACTTTTCCGAGGTGCGTTGGCTAAGCAAGGGTAGTGTGTTGCGACGATTTTACGAACTGCAAAAAGAAGTCGCACTATTTTTAAAAAATATAGGGCGACCAATGGCTGAAATGGAAGATAAAAGTTGGTTGTGTGATCTAGCTTTCTTAATCGATATTACTACTCGTATGAATGAACTCAATACAAGGTTGCAACGAAAAGCCCAGTATGCGAGTGAAATGTACGGGCACATAAAAGGCTTTATGAACAAGTTGAGACTTTGGCACGCACACACTCAGCATGCAAATCTCTTTCACTCTCCAAATTTAAAAGAAATGGGAATGCACCCAGAGAAGAAGACCGAATTCACAGATCAACTTGAAAAATTGTTTAATGAATTTTCGGCTTGCGTCAAAGATTTCAAATCCTATGAACATTTATTTGAAATATTTTCTTCACCATTTCACAAAGCCCCCACTGATATCCAAACGGAACTAATTGATCTTCAGAAGCTAAAGGCCAAGTAGGCTATGTAGAAATAAATCTTGGTGATTTTTACCGGAAATATCTTGACCAAGATAAGTACCCAAATTTAAGAAAGTTTATGACTTCTCAAATGGCACTTTTTGGCTCAGCTTATTTGTGTGAACAATTTTTTTCTAAAATAAGTTTCATGAAATTTCCTTATCGATCAGTAATGACAGACGAACACTTGAAAAATAGACTTAGAGCTGCCAGCACCTCAATTAAAGTAAACTTGAATAGAGTGGTTCAGAAAAAAAGCCAGCTGGATATTTTTCACTGAATTGTTTCTACAAAGATTAAATCGTATTGCTATGCTCTGATTATACAGTTACGTCTTTTTGTTTTTTAACTAAACGATTTTTTTTCGAATAATACTGGTATTACTGTTTTTGATATTATTGCAGTTTTATTTTTATTGCTTGAAATATAAATAGTCGGTAAAATATTATCCTATTTAAAGGTGCGGCCCGCAGAATATTGTGCTTATTGGTATTTGGCCCGCCATTAAAAAAGATTGCACACCCCTGATCTACGCTATTGTGACGCGAAAGATTTTGTGGCGGGACTAGTCGCAGTTTTTAAAAACAAAATGTATGCTTATATGATGCTTACTACCCAAAAACCTTGGTTGGATTGTAAAAACTTATTGCTTGAAAGAAAAAAGAAAACAAATGAAAAAGTCTAAGTCAATACTCAATATCTGGACCAGAACTAGAAGAGACCATACTAATCACAGAGTCAATCTGGGTTAGTTTTACTAAAAAAATTGCTTAGGGTGACTTTTCGAAGAGACTTAAATAACTTTTCTAGGGCACATTAGAAATTATTGTGGTAGACTGTGCATTAGGACTCATTTCCACTACCAGCTTGGAATAGAGCATTCGTTGTTTCCTTTATTGCTTTTTTGCTTTGCTTAGTGTTCATTTAGATTTTAAGTATGGAAAGATCAATAAAAGAAACAAAAGATGTAGTGCAAACAAGCCTTATACTTGCATTTTTCTTCCCAGTTGGGTCTTAGCACTTTGAGTGATTGTGCTAGTCAACTATGAAACTGCAATTGTTTTAATGGAAAAGAAAAATTACTGAAATAAAATTTTATTTTCTAAAAAAATTTATCACCAAAAAAAACAATAAAGAATGACTCCATTTTAACTTTACTATTAATTTCATACTATTTTGATGTTGTTATTATTTGAAGTATTGAAAATTGTTTTTAGTCAATTATATTTTCAACTGGGCATAGGTAAAGAATACGGACCCCCCTTGTAAAAATAATTTAAAATAACAAAAATAAAATAATTCCGAATGGCACATTTTTTAAAGAACTTTTCATTCAAGTTTAATAAGATTTAATTCATATTACAAAGGATAACATTCACTAACATGGGTAATAAATAACTCAAAGTTTTCAAAAATATTTTCAGATTTCATGGAAAACCAATGCCGATAGACGCTTTCATCAAGATGTTGCCACTGCATATCTCCTTTTGAACCTTTGACTCGCTTTATTCGTCGCTTGATGCGTCCCCAATATGCTTCAACATGGTTTGTGCATGCTCCAGTCACAGGATCCACAAAGTTCTGATTATGGTTCACAACTTGATGAATATAACCCAAGTTACCAAGGTTAGCATAGGCCCGCCATCCATCGCTGTGAATGATTGTTCCAGGAAGAATCCACTCTTGAATTATAGGTATTAAGGTTGCTTCATCACGTTGCTGGACGTATTGTAAGTAGCCATTCTTTCTGTCCATATCATACATTCCGAAAACTCATCGCTGATCAACATGATGACCTACATTATGCTTCTTTTTAAACATGAGACTCTCATCAATCTCTACAACTTTCCCTGGGCCACCAAGTTTATCCTCGATATGCACCAACTTCCACGATGTGATGTCTCTAAAGTAGGTATACCACTGAATAGCTGAAACTTTAGACACCTCTGAAAAAGCTGCTGCCATGGTCACCTCAATGTCACTTAACCAATGTAACATCAATTGCATAATTTTACCAAGAGATAGCTTGCTTTTTTCAAAAAAAGTGTTCTTTCGCAACGATATATGAGATTTGCACTTTGTACAGCGAAATGTTATGCCATCAGGAGAATCTCTGAATTTCTGAGTATTCATGGGGTGATCATTGCAGTTAACACAAGCTCTGTCTTGGTAAAAGATTCTTGTCCTGTAAATATTCGATCAAATCCATAATTTTATCTTTTTGAAACATACTTATATATCTTCCATATTCTGCCATTTCGGAATTATAAGATTAAAACAAGATAAATATAAAAATAACTTAAATAAAAACTTGAATAAAACAAAAATAAAATAATTTTATTTTTGTTATTTTAAATTATTTTTACAAGGGGGGGTCGTATTCTTTACCTACGCCTTTAACTGCTATATTTTTTTGGATCTTGCTCACTATTTGCAATGGTGCCATTTTAAATGGGAAAATACCAAAAATAAAAAGCAAATAGAAACCTTTATTCCATTTAAAATGTGAAAGGAGATTTAAAAGTTATAATCGGAACTTTCATTTAACTATCTTATTTACTATACATCCTGGTGAAATAAAATGATCTAAGTTCAGTTCAGTCAGTTCAGTTGTTTTTTATTTCCGCCACTTGTCGAACGAAATACTTACATCATCGTAATTACACTACGGAAAAAGGGACATGTAACAAAAAGAAACAACATTGTAACATGCAAAAACTCAATAAACTACACTAGCAAAGGTAACAGCTTGCATGGTTGCATCACCTAGAAAAAAATATATATACAAGTATAAAAAATTTAAAAAAAAAAAAAATGCCTAAAACAAAACAAGACAATAAAAAAAATGCATAAAAACAAAAAAAAATTAAGACAGCCTTTTTTGTATTACAATATTATTTGCTGGCATGTAACCCCAGCACAGGGAGGCTTTCAGGTATTACACCTTGCCCAAGGGTGACCTGGAGGAAGTTGTAATTGGGTATCCTCATTCATCCCAACTTATCATTTGATAAGCTTACAACCGGATGCAGTTTACACTCATACCCAAGAGCAACATATTTGTAGATAAGACTTGTTTTTGTAACACATTTATTTTCATTTAAAATTCCTTAAACACATAATTTAAAGTTCCAATATGAGTTTATTTTAAGATTCTGCTGGCATTAAACTTTTTTATCTGGTCAATTGTTAAGAAAAAAAAAGTTTGTCAAGTTTCAAGACTAGTTTAATACAATTTAGGATTAAGCAATTGTTCCAGGTGCATGTAGAGTTAAATTCTTGAATTGATGTCGACGATGACCTGAAATATAAAAAGAAAACAGCAGCTATGCTTAAAAAACAGTTATGCTTAAAAAATCAAGCATGTGTAAATGATTGCTAAAATGAAAAAAAAGCTTTATTGTATTATAAATCAAAAATTGAAAATTATATGATGAAGCAAAAAAAACAAGAAACAGATTGGGGTGGGAGTGGTAAGACCATGATAAACCAAGAATAAAGAGCAGTTGTGAGAAAAGACAAGGAAATCTTTTTCGGGTATTTTCTTGTCTGAAATGGCACCATGGCAAGTATTGAACAAGACTCTGAATATTTTCTAATTTATATATTTATCTACTTTAAAAAATTATTTAAATTTTTTAGACTGTAAAAGCTATCTGAGATCTGTGCTTATTTATTTAACTTGGCTTTGAATTATTCTTCTCAAGCAAATTCGTTTGTAGCTTAGTTAAGAAAGGTTAACATCAGTGAATTTGAGTGAAATTGAACTTCAATAAAACAAACAAAGAACACATTAAAAAAAGTATTGTAAACATGCCTTAAGAAGTGTATCGTCAGTCATAAGTTTTATTTTTGATCCTTTCAGGATTGTTGCACGTATTGTTCTCAATGCAAAATTAATTCTCCAAAATTCATGTTGTTTTGGTTTAGACTGCGGATGAACTGAAAACTGATCAACATGCTGATGCAAGGAGAAAATGGGTACCAGAGTTGCTGCAAATTTATTTTTAAAGAAATTGTTGTTATTTGGGTTCTGTTTTTTTTGGAAAACATACAAGTGCATTTTTTGCTGATGCACCAGAAAGAGCCTCTGGAATCATTATTTACAAGTTTATAATACTAATGGTAAAGTTTGTTATAATGTTATATTGGGAAAGCTAGACTTACTTCAATTAAGTTTACATCAATACTCAATATCTGGACTAGAACTAGAAGCTGCTACTTGGGCTGTTAATTTAAACAAAATGATGTTACCAGTGTTGAGTGACCCTAACTGCAGAACCTTTTGAACAGATTTGCTGATTATTCTGTTTATGATTTACAATAGCACCAAACAATTTCCAATGTTCGTAATGAATTGCTTGGCAAGGATCTATGATTTGTCTGAACTAAGTCAGTGGAGGTATGTGAATTCTGATATGAATCTGGCTCACAATGCTATGCAAGGTTTAGCAGCATCAAAACTGATGCAAAATTCTTGTTGGATTAATGACCCTGGATTTTGGGAATGTTTTGAGGTTAAATGGTTGATAACTCCTTGCAAGCTACCTACTTTATCGCAAGACTTCTCATTTCTGAAAAAGCAAGCAACTAGTGTAGTTAAAAACAAAATAAAAGCAACTAATTATTTGTTAACTGATTTTCACTATTTTCCTAACTACAAGCTTAAACTTTCACTTGCTTAGTTATTGAAATTTAAAGATTATCTGCCAAAGGCAGATGTTAAAAATTCACTAACTTTCTGATTTGGAAAGAGCTGAACATATTATCATCTATTGTATGCAGTGAGATGTTTCTAAGAAAAAACTTAAGGCTTTTTACAGCAACAAAAAAATCTATTTAAATTTGTTGCAAAATTAAATCCAAGCTTGTTTGAAAGTATTCTTTATGTTGGTGGTAGAATTGATCAAGCTAAATTGCTGTTTTGATATACTACCAGTAATTATCACAAAACTGTTGGACGCTCTAGCATGTCTCATACTTGGTTGTCATTGAGGCAAAAATATTAAATCATTAAAGGAGCTGGCACAGTTAAAAAAGTTCTTGGCCAGTGTTTACAATGTAAAAAAAGAAATGGTCCAGTGTTGACCTCTGTTTAACCATTTAACCTAGTAACTAATTGACCTCTGTTTAAAGTCCAATTTTAGATATGTCTTTCTTTAGTATTGTCTTAATGTCTTTGTTTAATACTGTGTTTTTGTTTTATAATGTGTCTTTGTTAAATACTGTATTTCTCAGCATTGCTGGAGGATTTTTGATTAAGAGGGTTGCATTTGGCAAGGTTTTTATAAACAGTAACATCCAAATTACAAACCTAAAATAATTTTTGTTCTGGGATTGCAGCAATGGTGTTGATTTGTTTTAATCTTCAACTCATATTCTTTATTTTTGCAAAAGTGTCAGATTAATTGTTTTTCGGTAGTGAGATGAAAACGTCAAATAATCACAAAGTAATAGTGTGATTTTTTGGTCTTGTTTATGTTATTATTGTTCATATTTTCATTGTATTATTATTTTTTTGTTTATGTTGTTAATGTTAATATTTTTGTTATATATTATTATTATTTTGGCTTTATTTTGCTTTTGTTATTTCGAAAATTAAAGTTATAGTGTGATTTCTTTTTTGGTCTTGTTTATATTGTTATTGTTAATATTTTTATTAATTTTTTGTTTTGTTTTTGTTTTTTTGTTTATGTTTTTATTGGTAATATTTTCATTGTATATTATTATTTTGTTTTATTTTGTTTTTGTTATTTTGGTAAATATTGTTTTGTTATTTCAAAAATTAACGTGGCTTTGGACATAGATGACTGTATGGTCATTTCCATTGTGTCCTTGTGTATCATTATTTGATATGTGTTTCTTTTCAATTGTTAGTTATTTATTGCACTAAAGAAATAAATTGATTGATTGATTGATATTAACAAAATTTAGCTATTGTTGTTTTGTTCAGTGCTGTTAGATTTTTTTAATATGGATAGAGCTTGAGTTTTATTGGTATTATCAAGGGGGGCATGAGTTTTGTTTGCATGATAAAGGTTTAAAGCATTTCAAAAAGTTTAAGAACATCTGAGTTACACCCTTGTTATCACATTCCAAAATATTTGATTTTAGACATAGCTACTGTCTAGTATACATATATATTATATTGAAAGAGTTGTGTTTATGGTTAGTCTTGATTTTTTTCTAATCTGCAGTTTATTTTTGATTATATTTGGTTAATTTCATGTTATTAACTAGGATTGTCATAAGATATGGCAAAAACAGCTATTAATAACAGCAAAACTAGTGTCCCAGCAATTTTTAATACAATGGATTATGGACCTGCGCCTGAAGCTGAAAATGTTGCAAAAGTATGGCAAAAACTTATCATCACTGTTTTTACTTATAATTGTTTAAATATTTATTAGAAATTTAAAAAATAACATATCAATTTAATCTGAAAAAAATTACTTTTTCAAAGATGTAAAAGTGTAATTGATTTTAAGGGTTTTCATTATTTTTAAATTGGTTGCAGAAGTTTGTTTTGTATTTTCACTATTTTTGAAATATAAAATGCATGGGGTCTCAAGTGGTGGAGTGTTGGTAAAAACTTGATACTCAAAATTTTAGCTCACTATGATGGCATTAAATAATTAAAATTCCAACTTTAGCATTTTTAGTGTATTTTGCATATTTCAGATTACTTATTGTAAAGTGATGAGATTGATATCAAAATCTGTGGAAGGGTCAACTTTCTGTGACCACTTACTACATGTGATAGATTTATCTGCAACAAAAAAAAGTTATTTAAAAAAAACATTTTTTTTCGATTATATTGCAAGAAATTGGTTTAGTTATTCAAAATTTTTTTGTTTTTTTCTCAGAATATTTATTGCATTTAACCTCTTAACACCGGAATAGTGATCTTTGTGCAGAAAAAAATAAAATACATTTTTTTGGCCAGTCTTCCTACCCAAAAAATTAATTTCAGATCCATTTTTAAGATATGTTGTTTGGGGAGGTGGCAGGAAAATTGTGACGAATTTGTCACAGCTGTCAATTGTTTCATATTTAAACAAGAAGATGAGCATATAAGCTAATTATTTTTGTCTGTTATATGAAGTGATCTCTGGTATGAGGAGTCTACTATGATGCTTAAAATCCTGTCGGCAACAGGGCAATAATTATGGTATACTGGTTACTTTCTTCTAACCCATTTAAACTTACTGATTAAACTTACTGCTATAAAACCACTACTCTTTGCTTGTAATTATTACTCATTTCTTTTGTATAACTATGACTACCTAGAATGAAATAAACCTTTTTATTCTTCATTTACATTCAGACAAATTATGCAAATATACCATACTTATTCATAGGAGACATGGCAAACAATAACTAAGCAAATACCAAACGGAAATGTTAAAGCTTTCGGTTGTTGTGTCAACAGTAAAAATGTTTTGATTTATAAAATTGTTGTATCTTTGCACGAATACACAGGTTTATTAAAAAAACAATAGTAAATATTCACAAAAGTACTTAGCCAAAAAACAACCGTATTGAAATATAATGCTATTAGTTAGTTTGCTGTAGTAGCTTGATAGCTTTGAACTGACTGTTAAACCAAAATAAAGGCGCATATTTAACTAGTAACAACTATGCCTGGAGACGCGCGCGTCCAATAATTGTTTGAGCAGAAGGCGCTGATTAAGATTAGAGCGTTTCAGAAAACACTACGTCATCTATTGCACAATATCACAACACCTCCCCAAATAAACTACGACAAAAAAATATATATATACATTTTAGCAACAATATTTTTTTGGAGGTCTCTTTGTTCTCGCTGATCGTCGTAGATTGTGTCGCCCGTACTCGTCTCCGGTTGGTAGTCTCGGATTGTTGCGTTGGTTCATCGAAGAAGAACTAGATGCGTGGTCAGTCCCGGCTGGAAGTGTTTCTGTAGACAAAACGCTCGTTGGGATTTCACAGGGATCATCATCTTGATCCGAACCGTATCGAGGTCGAAGTTGATCAAGATGTCTTCTCCAAGTTGGTCCTCGAGGAATGACTCGTACATTGACGCTTCGTGTACCATGGACTTTCGTAACTATCGCAGGCACCCATCGTGGGTCACGATCTCTTCTAGGGCCGAAGTACAGTGCGTAACAAGGGTCTCCTAGTGAGTAATGATGTTCGACTTTCGAAACCACTTCCGAGTCTTCAGCATTTGAATGCTTGCTCGCTTGTCTTGACTGTCTTCCCTGCAGGAGATGCGGAATGGATGGAACCAAAGTGTCAATTTTGGTGCGAATTCTTCTTCCATTCAACAATTCGCTTGGTGACAGTCCCGATGCAAAAGGAATTCTTCTATATTGCATTAGAAATTCTTGCAAAGCTTCCTTTGGAGGTAACGAGGATTTTCTCAATGCCTGTTTGAACGATTGTATCAAACGCTCGGCAGCACCGTTTGTTGCTGGATGATAAGGTGCTCCGGTGAGATGTACAATGCCTCGTTGTTTGCACCAAGCTTGGAACTCTTGAGACATGAATGTTGTGGCATTATCGGTCACCAACGTGTGGGGATATCCGAAATGAGCAAATTCTTGTTCAAGTATAGCAGTAGTACTTTTCGAAGACGTTGAGGTTGTTGGATGAATGCAAGGATATTTTGAATAAGCGTCTACAAGGACTAACCAGTTTCTTCCCAGAAAGTTGATCGCATGGTCCAAGTGGAGTCTTGACCATGGTTTTTCTGGCATCATCCACGGATGGATTGAAGGTTTATCCGGCTTATTTTGAAATTGGCCACAGGAAGTGCATTTGCGACATAAGTTCTCGATGTCAAAGTCAATTCTTGGCCAATAGACAGTTGACCTGGCAAGTTGTTTCATCCGTTGCATGCCGAAATGTCCAAGGTGTAATAATTTAAGAATATGATTACGTAGGGTTGAAGGAATTATTACCCGTAAGCCGTAAAAAACGCAACCATTCTCTGTTGACAACGAATTTTCCAACTTTTTGAAGTCTTTAAGCTCTTCCGAAAATGCATGCGGCCATCCTTCCTTCACAAATCGCATTAGTTGGGAAAGAATTGGATCCTTGGCAGTCTCTCTGACCACAAGCAATGGATTGTCAGGATTGATTTGACGACTGATTGTTCGAACTAAACAAACGCTATCGACATCATCTTCCATCTCCTCCCCATCAAAACTTGTGTCAGTTAAGTGATCAGTTAAGTTGGTGAGTTTCAACTTCATCATCGCCAGACGACCTAGTAAATTTAGATTGGGCACCTTAGTGACAATTACAGGAAAGGTCACGTCAGGTGATTTTCCATCAATACTTGCAGTTGATTGGAATTGTCCCACGACGGGTAGCGGGCTACCTTCAGCAACTTGATATTGAACTGATACAGGTTGTAGAGTGGGTTTACCCAGCGTTTGCCACGTCGCTTCACAGCAAAATGTGTCACTGGCTCCGCTATCAATTTCAAACTTAATTCTGCGGTCATTAAGTCTAATAGTTTGATAGATGGGTGAAACAGAACATTGGATTTTGTGCACCAATTTCATCTGTTGTTTCACAAGCTTGCTGTTATCTCTGAGTCGAGACATGCATACAGATTGCAGATGACCTGTTTTCTTGCAGAAGCTGCAAATAGCTTTAATGTGGGGACAAGTTTTGCTAAAATGTCCAGAATTTCCACACCTGAAGCAGGCGGTTTTCTTTTCTTGCGTTTTGGAAGTTTTGGACTTTGCGTGATAAACTTTCTGCACCGACGTAGAAGGTTGACCGTGTACGGTTTCCTTTGCTACCTTGGCTGCTTCTTCCACTTCTTGAGCCACTCTGATGGCGTTGCTAAACTTCAGTTCATCGTCCTTGAGCTTGAAGAGTGTCTTCAAAACTGCTTCGTTGTCGACTGAACAGATAAATTTAGTTCGCAAGGCTTCATCTAAAGGATCTTTAATGGATTGAAAATCACACGTAGCTGCATCTTGTCGTATTCTGCTTGCCAGTTCAGGAATAGTTTCGCCAGGTTTGCGTTTCATGTCAGACCAGAACTTGAAACGTTCTCTGACAACAAATCGTTTTGGGTCGAACTGCTCTGCCATAAACGTCTGAATATCATTCATGG
The DNA here is from genome assembly GCA_963680785.1 of Diplosoma virens. Classification (NCBI taxonomy): domain Eukaryota; kingdom Metazoa; phylum Chordata; class Ascidiacea; order Aplousobranchia; family Didemnidae; genus Diplosoma; species Diplosoma virens. The sequence goes on from OY796895.1 coordinate 38,311,653, forward strand.
TTAGCTCATGTATGCTTTTGACAGGTTGTTGCTGAGCCGCTAAGTTGCTAAGCATTTTGTAAACGGAGTTAGATTGGTTGGTAAGAAAAATTTGTGCTTGCTTGTTGTCGGGAATAGAGTTAGCAGTGATGAATGTTCGGAACCTTGCCAAATAATCAGTCCATAACTCAGATGTAGAATCGAATGGTTGAAAACTTGCCATCGGTGTTGGAACATTTTCTCGCGGGTTGTTCAAGCTGCTTTGTAGAATTTTCAGCTGCTCTTGAAGCATTGTCATTTGCTCTTGATGTTGCTTGTTCTGCTCTTGGTATTGCTTATTCTGCTCGCGATGCTCGTCGCGTAAAACTGCCATTTGCTCTTGGTGTTGCTTGTTCTGCTCTTGGTGTTGCTTATTCTGCTCGCGATGCTCGTCGCGTAAAACTGCCATTTGCTCTTGGTGTTGCTTATTTAACAACAAAATCAGTTCAGAAATTTCACTCATATCGACAATTCAAGCTGTAATGCAAAATCAACAAATTTTCTTTTTTCTTTCTTGACGCAGTTGAGTTCCTTGAATCCTCGTCGCCACTTTTGCCTGTTGTATCTTTGCACGAATACACAGGTTTATTAAAAAAACAATAGTAAATATTCACAAAAGTACTTAGCCAAAAAACAACCGTATTGAAATATAATGCTATTAGTTAGTTTGCTGTAGTAGCTTGATAGCTTTGAACTGACTGTTAAACCAAAATAAAGGCGCATATTTAACTAGTAACAACTATGCCTGGAGATGCGCGCGTCCAATAATTGTTTGAGCAGAAGGCGCTGATTAAGATTAGAGCGTTTCAGAAAACACTACGTCATCTATTGCACAATATCACAACAAAAATATAATTGCATTACAGGTAGTAATTTTTAACAGTTATTGTTTTTGTTGAACCAGAGGTGAACATTGCATTTGCTGCAAAAAATATTGGTTTTCCCTGTGCATTTGACTTTCTTGCATCTTTTTCTTGTTTTTGGTACTTCTGGCCAGTGACCAATTTTGTGCCCATGAACATTGTCTTGAGGCCTTTGTGCTGGAGGGGCTCAACACTGAGGTGCTTTTACCCTTGTTTGAGTTTGTACAAAAGGTTGTCCTTTTTTTCTGGGATAAACATCTTTTCCTGCCTTACACAGTAAGTCAGCTAAGTGAGCTTTAAAGTTTAAAAGATCAAGCTGCTTGCTTTGTGGAACTTGAAAAGAATTACAGTCCCATTGATACAAAAGCCATCTAGTAACAACAGTCATATCAAGCAAATGAAAGAATAGTTAATGATAATACTTTTTAGACTTCAAACATATTGTATAATATGATATGAGGCCATCTAGCAAGTCTACTCCACCCATGTACTGATTGTATCTTTCACAATTGAAGGGCATGGAACACTGATGGATTGCTTGCCACCTCTATGGTACCTATCAGTGGTCATAAGAGGCAATGCACTGGCAAAAGTACTTGCCAGTATTACTACTCAGCTGTCAAACCATTTTACTGCTCTTATTTCAACCACATCAACTTAGGTAAATTTTACATCGAAATTACCTCCTTTTTTGTTTCAACTTTGTCACTTTGCAAGGTGCATCAAACCAAGTGGTTAGACCTGAAAGTGCCAATAGGAAAAAATTTTTTTGAAGCTAACTCTATCAATAAGTTCATTGTTGTGTAACAGTTGTTGAAGCAAAAAATATGATTTGTGTTCGATTCAACTACCTGTAATAGCTTATAACTATATTACAAGTTGCACCAAGGTCAGGAAATCCTGGCACTGGTAGTATCTTTTCCACAAAAATTTAAAAATTGTAAATAATGCCAGATGTGCCACATAGAACAAACAGTTTGTAACCCTGCTTGTGTAGCTTGTTTAGGAGATATTGCATGAAAGAAGAACGTTCTTTGAATGGCACTATCTGTTCATTTATGCATAACACTTGTTGTTGTGGCAATTGCTGGTATTTAGGCAACAAATAATCGAGTAGTGGTTGAATTTTAAAAAGTCTGTCATGGCTAGCAGTGTCATACGTACTTGGTATATTCTCATTGTCATTGAGATATAGATTTTTTTTATGGTCTCCCACCTATCACATATCATTATGTCTGCCACTTGACTAATTCTGGTGCATTCTGCCCAATACATGTGGGATTGTGGTAGATTGCATAACAACATGAACATGTGACAACCAAGAAATTGTTCAAATTCATTTCAATCTGACCTGTGTGGTCATTAGGGTTCTGTTGCACTGCATAAATGTTGCTTTGCTCCACTGTAAAATCTAAAATATCTTCAAAAAAAAATGCTTGAAATAACCAAATAGACTTTTATGTCTGTGGAAGCAGGTAGTGCACCACTCCAAACAGGCACTTCAATTTGAGTCATAGCATCATTAAGATTGACAGTTTTCCAGATTGGTTGTCTAGGTAAACTTGATGTGGCAGAAAAACTTTCTTTATTAGAACTTGTCAGTTCCTCTTCCACTGCAAATGTTTAATCTGCTGACAGGAATTTCACTAACATAGACTTCAGAATGCAAAACGATTCATTTCTTTGAAGGTAAAATGTATTCTGAATCATTATTGTCACTCAGCTCATGTCTTCACTTTCATACTCTGGAGGCAATCTCACTTTATATTTCTTAGACCTGTAAAATACTCTCAGATCCATAATACGTATTATCAACAACGTGAATAGAACTCAGTCAAATATCTTACACAATTTCCTTAAAACATAATTGCATAATCGGTAATTGAAACTATAAGTTATTAAAGCTATTAAATTATCACAAAACAATTGCAGTTAATTGGAATGAAAAAAGGCACTGTACTAATTGTAGCACATATACACTAGTGCTCGAATGAATTTGTACTGACCAAAATGTGTATAAACTAGATTTTAAAACTACATGCAAAAAAATAACAACTAATGATTGTTTTGCCAACTTTCTGAGTGAATTGATAGCCTAGCACCAGATTCTGAAATACTAACTGATATAAAAAAAAATCGAACACATCTTGTTTTCTAAAGAATTTCATTTTGTCGCTAAGTTATTTTATTGTTATTTATTATTTTATCTCTATATTTATCCTCCTGACTTGCAGGAAAGCAATGGAGGTGCTAATACATAGGGTAGGCAATTACCCCAACCTGCTTCCAGAGATAGCAAGGTATTGCTGTCCACTTATAATTTAATAGAGATATGACTGTAATTTGAAAGTGCGTGTTAGGACCACCAAGCAGCCGAAAGTGCCATAAAGTGTCTTTCTTAAGGACAGAACAGGATGGCGTGAGTGGTTTTGAACCTTAGAAAAGGCATTACCATTATAGACCTTTGAAAACTAAATTCGCCAATTTTCACTCCAACTTGTTCAACAGGAATTAAACAAAAGTTTCAAACTGCTGGATATTACTGGTTAGGCAACATGCTAGTGCAGCTGAACTCCAACAACAAGTGTGATAAATTCATCCAGCAGCTAATATATCCCCCAACTGACTAAAAGTGTGCAATTAACCTAAAATATTCATATAGCCATCTAAAATAGTCCCAGCTTATGGCATCTGATTTATTTGAAAAAAATTCAATGATTATTTTAAACAAAAACTACCCTCCAACATCTGCCTGTTCGCTAACACATGCAATCAGTAAGAAACAAAAATTTTCAAAATGGCTGACAAACATGTGTTTGCCAGAAGGTGGCAAGTTTGAGGTTACAATGATAGAAAAAGGATGAACAAATTTGGCACAGTTGTTCAGTGAAAATTAATGTTAGTTAAATATGACAAATTTGTCACTTGCGGCATTAAGAGGTTAAAGCTTAATTTAGACTTGGGGGTTATTCCATGTCAAATATTCTGGGCCTTCCAGCTTGATCCTCTCCAAATTTGCTCAAAATGTGTCAAAATGTTGCATAATTAACCAGAAAATTCTAAATTTTAGCTCAATATCTCTATTGTACTTAATAAAATATGACTTTTTGAAATTTGTATCCTATTACAGCAATTAATGTTTACTCATTTTTGGCCATTTTTAAACAAGCATTTCTTCAATTATAAAATTTGTAGAAAGCTGAATTTTGATATATTGACCAACTTTCTGGTATATTACATGGATTAAGTGTTAAAATGATATTTGCTTATAACATAATGAAAATATTGAGTCCCAAAATGTCCACATATCTGAAAACAAATTTTCAGCCATATTTAAAAAGCTGTAGCTGCCATACAAAACATAGCACTGCTCTAATTTTCAATATGGGTACTCTCTACCAACTGGACTATAACTTCACAAATATTAAAAAACACTAGCTTAAAGAAAAAGTTACATCACTTTAAAGTATGAACCTTGCTAAAAAAGCACCATTTGTGGTAAAAAAAATGGCCTTGTAAAATATGATTTTTTTAACATGTGAAAAAGTTTTCTTAAGGAACTCACACACCAAATTTCAACTTTGCTCTGAAACTGTTAGGAGGTGAGATATAAGTCATTTTGTATGAGAGAAATTTAGCTTTTGGGTTATTTCATGTCAAATCAACCAAAAAAATTTACAAATTTTTAATCAAAGTCTCATTTTGTTAAAATTGAATTAAGATTAAAGAGAATTTAATCCTGATTGAAAAAAAAAATTTGATTTTTTAAAATCGAATAAGTGGTTTCAAAATCACAGTGTTTTCAAAATAACCAAAATCAAAGTGTTTTCAAATTCACAGTGTTTTCAAAATAACCACTTTTTGTGTGCATTCAACTGTAACAAATTAGTAATTTTGATACAAACCATTTTGAAACAGCCATAACTTTTGTTACGAAATATGATAAGACTTGAAATTAAGTTCTTCAGAACACTTACTGATAATTCTTTATCTTACCACAAAATTTTTATGTATTTACTCAGGTGTCAAAGGTCCAATATAGCAGCAAAGATCAAGTAGTTTTTAAAATTGATCAAGCATGACAAAAGTTCAAAGTTCAATAACTCAATTTTAGATACTTAAATTTTTTTAAGTGAAGTATTATATGAAAGTTTGTCTTATGCCAAATTTTTATCTGAATAATTTTATTAGCCATATTATATAATAATTTGTTATATTTATGCTAATTAGAAAATTCACCCTTAAATAACCAAAATAATGGTTAAGCTCTATAGAATATTAGTAATGTAATTGTTAATAAATTTAATTTAAGTGCCTCAGATTTTCAGAAGTGTGCCTGACAAGCTTATCATTGGCAACAGATTAATAAAGTTGACCTCACTAATTAATCATTGTAATAATTTAGGCTTAAATTATAACAACAGGGACAACAAAAAGAAGTTAAAAAAAGGTACACCCTCTACATCATTTTAGTGCACATTCAAATCCATCCAGAAACATAAAGGTCACAATATTTTGTAACATTGTCACCAACACCATACCCCATAACATCCATTCATCAAAACAAATATTACCATGTCTCATGTGCACAAAACTGGCCCAGCTCAGAACCAATAAATCATCACTCTTGCAAAGCTACCTACACAAAGTAAATCCAAACATTTACACACCACAATGCCCATTATGCTTAAAACACATACACAACACCAATCACCTTTCAACTGCAACATCATACTGACACAACACCACACCAGTAGTTATGGATAAACCCCCTGAAAGCAGGAGGGAGAATCCAGATTGGCTACATTAAAGGAGTAAAAGAAGGCTCCCCCAAAATCATTTTTGGAGGAGGGGTAAAAACGACAACAAAAAAGTCATCATTGTTTGGAAAGGCATTCACTTCAGGTCAGACACAAATGGGACTGGGGCTGAGGGTTTATCCTTTTATTACCTCAGGCTGCTGTACTGCCTGGATCAGATGCTGGCAGTGATGTTGTTAAGCCAGCATCGAGTTTTGTGATCCAAAATCATCAGAATTTGTGCTCCATGTGGTGCCTGATGTAATGGGCACGCTATTAGGATGTGGTCTGTGGTTTGTTCAGAGGTGCCGCACTTGCAATTCGGTGAAGGAGTGAGACCCCAATTGTGCATGGACCATTGGAGTGTGACTCAGACATCCAGTAACTATGCACAAGGCATCATTCAAGACACTGTCTATGAGGTGAGTGTGAATGCTGTGACACCAGACTGGTGTGCAGTACTCAGCTGTTGAGTAGATCAGGGATAAGGCAGCTGTGTGTAGTGTTTTGGCACCAGTACCCCATCCTGAGCCTTCAAGTCGCTTTAGCAGTGTCACATGTGAGGATAGTTTTTTTGCTCAATGCCAGTAGATGGTGACAAAATGTGAGTGATCTGTCCAGTTTTACCTCAAGATAAGTAGGGGTTGGACAGAATGGTAAAAGTCTATCATTGTTGTAGACTTTTAGCTCATGTTTGTCCTTTTGAATATTTAAGTAAAAGGCTGCTGTCACCATCTTAATGTGACTAAGCTTCAACCTCCAAGTCTGGTGATATGCTGAAAGTGTAGACATGTCTTGGCTTAAAGTCCCCTCCAAGTCCTTTCAGTTTCCAGAAGAGTATAATAATGCAAGATCATCAGCAAAAGCAAACTCTCTGGAAAGGCAGATCATACATATAGAAGGGGAACCAAAACCAATCCTTGAGGAATGCTGTTTTTCAGATGGCGTAACCTGCTTTCCTTGCTGTCACTGGTAGTAAAGGTGTCACTTTGTTTTCAGATAATCTTCATGATCATTCTGGCCCCATGCTTATCTGGCAGAAGCCTCAGCAGCTTGTAGGTAAGGCCATGGTGCCAGAAAGTGTCATAAGTAGCTGTCAGATCGACAAATATGGCACTGACCTTCTTAATCTCAAAAAAATCCTTGATGTTCTGGGTCAGCAGAACAACTTGATCTATGGTTGACTTTCGAGTTGAAACCCAGCCTGCTCTTTAGGGAGCAGTAAATCAATTAATGGCTCGATGTGGGTGTAATAAGCCTCTTGAGGATCTTCTAGGGGACATAGGGCAGAGATATCAGTTGATAACTCCTTGTGTCCCCCACAGACTTCATTGCTTTGGGATCATGACTACAAGTGCTCTTCTCCAGATCTTGGGAATTTTAAGTCAGCACAAGCAGGAAGAAAGGAAGTCCTGTAACCAGGACTTCAAAGCAGCTCCAGCTAGATTATAAGCTCTGGGCTGATGGAATCAGGGCCCAGAGCTTTACCTAGTTTTAAGTGTTGAAGGGCAGCAGTAAATTCTCTCTGTGAGAAAGTGTCAGAAATATTCATAGGGTCTGGTGTTGTGGCCCTCCAAAAGTCAGACACTTCTTGATAGTCAAGTCAAAATAACTTACCTCGTATCCCCCGTTTTTGACTAGCTGAGATGCAATAACATCAACTGAGACAGGACAGTGACAAGGAGAGTGTCATAACCTATCCGTAAGGTTGTTCAAAATATTCCATGCTTTTTAAGTAAAGTGTAAAAAGTTGATGCTCCAAACTGCCTCAGACCATTGATCTCTTTCCTGTCAAGCTTGGCAAGCAAAGCTGTAGCAGCCACCAAGGAGACTGCATGAATGTTCTATAGCAGTGTTTTTCAACCTTTCTGTTTGCAGCACATTTTTGAAATTCATCAAAACTCGCAGCACTTTTAGACTGTTTTTATTAATTTTTGTTTTTGAAATCAGGTGATCTCTAAAAAAAAAAGGTCTTCACCTTGAATCAATCTTGTATTTCCCACTTTTCATCCCAACTTCATAATAATCTCTAAAAAACATCTGCAGCAAGCTCCAACTATAAGTGCTATTTTCGAGGGGGTCCGAGGCAACTGCCTTATTTGTCTCAACCAATATCCACTGCTGGATGTCCCTAAATAATTTTTTTCCAAAATCTTTCACGGCACACCAGTTGGGAAACACTGTTCTATAGAGTGATTCACACTCTACATCCCAGCATGGAATATAATTGTTTCAATATCTGCATAAGATGGTCTTTTTGGCTGCTTTCTTGATGATGTTACAGAAGTCCAGGTAAGCTGCATCCACATCAAGTGAATCAGGCAGCAACAAAGTCTTGTAGGCTCAGGATGGGGTGCTGGTCCCAAAACATTGCACACAGCTGCCCTATCTCTGGTTTACTCAACAGTTAAGTACTGCACACCAGTCTGGTGTTGCAGTGCTCACACTCACTTCATAGACAGTGTTCTGAATGGTGCCTTGTATATAATCACTGTATGCTTGTGTTCCACACCAAAGGACCACTTTAGCTAGCTGAGCTTTGCCAACTAGGAGGGACACTCTCCTTGGCTTACTGTGGATGCCTGGACTTGCAAGTGCAGTGCCCCTGAACAAACTGCAGACAACATCCTTATAGCATGCCTCATATGTTGGGCATCATATGGAGCAAGAGGTTTGATGGTTTTGGATAAGGAAACTCAATGCTGGCTCAACACCATCACTGCCAGCATCTAATCCAGGATGCAGCACATTCCTGTTTGTGACTCACCTAGAGTGGATACCCTTCCAAACAACAATGACGATTTACTCTACAGTTGATATTATATTCAACAAATGCTTACAGCTTAACTTAAATTTTTTTTACAAGCCCTAGATCACCCCACAAGAAATTTAGAAAAAAACTTCAATTATACACCAACTCCAAACATGTGAAAAAAATTCTGATTTTTCAAGTTAAAAAACAGTAGCTTTATATTTCAACAACTTTATTACAATTAACCTCAAGAGTAAGATGCTCCAAATACCTTTTACTAGTACAACACTGCTAAAAATAATAACATTTACAGTGGTGGCCAAAAGTTTAGCAACACTTGAAAATCTATTAAAAAAAAGCAAAAAACTAATTAAATTTGGCCTAATGGAATACAACTGACTGTTTAAAATATTTGAATATGCATTTTTTTATTTGTTTGAAATGATAAAATCATTTACTTGATTAATTATTCATAATTATTAATTTTTTAATTATGTTGAGCAAAATGACACCTGGACAAAAGTATAGCAACACGTTAATTTTTTTTTTTTTTTCAAATTTTCATCAACATTATTAATATTTTGTGCTAAAACCAAATTTTTTTATCACAGCCTTACATCTCTTTGGCATAGAATCAATGAGTTTTTGACAAAAACTGAGATCAATGAAATTGTAGCACTCAATCAATTTTTTTGAGATCATTCTTGTTTTCCGAATTTTTTGAGCTCAGATCGAATTTAATTTTGCACCAGATGTTCTCGATCAAGTTTAGATATGGGCTTTGGGTCGTCGGCCAATCCAAAACTTTCATTTTAAGATTCTTGAAAATCTTTGAAATCAATTTGGCAGTGTGGATGGAGGCATTATCCTGTTGAAAAAAATGTTGTTTCTGCCCATGGTCTTTTTCATGAATGGACTGACAGTATTTTTGACAAGCTGTCCATATCTGGAAGCATTCATCCTGCCCTCCAATTCAACCATGGGTCCCATCCCGTGCCAAGAGAAACAACCCCATATCATGACAGAGTTGCTACCCATTTGTACTGTGGGCCTGGTGCACTTAATAAAGTGTACCTCCCCCACCATGCGCCGCACATAGACTCTGCCGCTGCTGTGGACTCTGACAAACTCGCTCTCATTGGAAAACAACACATTTTTCCAATCCTCAATGGAAAAATGTCAATGTTGTCTGGTCATGTGTTTGGTCTAGCATGTTGTCTGGTCATCAAGTGCACCAGGCCCACAGTACAAATGGGTAGCAACTCTGTCATGATATGGGGTTGTTTCTCTTGGCACGGGATGGGACCCATGGTTGAATTGGAGGGCAGGATGAATGCTTCCAGATATGGACAGCTTGTCAAAAATACTGTCAGTCCATTCATGAAAAAGACCATGGGCAGAAACAACATTTTTTTCAACAGGATAATGCCTCCATCCACACTGCCAAATCGATTTCAAAGATTTTCAAGAATCTTAAAATGAAAGTTTTGGATTGGCCGACGACCCAAAGCCCATATCTAAACTTGATCGAGAACATCTGGCGCAAAATTAAATTTGATCTGAGCTCAAAAAATTCGGAAAACAAGAATGATCTCAAAAAAATTGATTGAGTGCTACAATTTCATTGATCTCAGTTTTTGTCAAAAACTCATTGATTCTATGCCAAAGAGATGTAAGGCTGTGATAAAAAAATTTGGTTTTAGCACAAAATATTAATAATGTTGATGAAAATTTGAAAAAAAAAAAAAAATTAACGTGTTGCTATACTTTTGTCCAGGTGTCATTTTGCTCAACATAATTAAAAAATTAATAATTATGAATAATAATCAAGTAAATGATTTTATCATTTCAAACAAATAAAAAAATGCATATTCGAATATTTTAAACAGTCAGTTTTATTCCATTAGGCCAAATTTAATTAGTTTTTTGCTTTTTTTTTAATAGATTTTCAAGTGTTGCTAAACTTTTGGCCACCACTGTAGATGCTCAACTTTATTGGAGCTTTACCAACAGTAGCAGTTATTCCTTAAATCACAAATAATATACATTTTTTTTGATAATTAATTGGAAATTATAGACTGTTACAAAATGATGATTTGAAGAATATTTTTTGGTTGTGAAGAAGACTATTGCATGACAATCAATAATTAAAATGTATTAATGCAGGAATTTTTAAACCTTTTTAGATGTGCCCCCTTTTTTCATGCAAATGAAACTGTACCCTCTCTTCTTCATGCAAGCAAAATTTGTGCCCCTCCTTGGCAACATAAACAAAAATCAAAACCCAAGCCATATCATGATATTATTCATTTTGGATTTGAAGCTGAAGACTAAAAAAGTCCTCACTTTTTATCAGCATTCAAAATCACCATTTTTGTCCCAAATTGAAGGTGAAGACTAAAAAAAAATTGGTCTTCACTTTCCATCAGTGTCTAAAATTTTCATTTTTATCCCAAATTTAATTTGATGACAAAAGAAATCATTGTAGCCATCAATTCAGTTTGTAGCCACTCCTTGTGCACCTCCCCCCAGTTTAAGAACCTCATTATTAGCGATTTACAAAATTACTTGAAAAAAATAAACTTTGCTCCCTAGCCCTGAACAATGTAACTAAAGAAAAGTTGGGACAAAAAACTCCTTTTAAAGTTAATCATAAGCCATTATTATATTTTTACTTATTGATTCCCTATTCGATGTTTCTAACAAAGAATATTTCCTGTATTTTATTCAGATGTGAATAAATGATTGATTGTTGTTGTAATTTTCACAAATTAAGGCAGTGCTGTTATGTTGCTTTACCTTTGTTCGCCTGATTTAGTTTTTTATTGCCAAGCAAATCCAAAATAATGTATCTAAAATAATTTATTAAATAAGCACAAAAAGACAAGATGACTCAAATACATTGCTGTTTTTTTCAGCAATATTGCCTTTGATTTTTAGACTTAACTTGGCAGAGATTCTTTAGTCATCAAACGTCAAGGTGGAAATGCCTTGCTCTGCTGAATGTGATGATGAATTTAATTGTTGACATTGAACCTCTTCAAAAATTAATGGTTTTGTATTTAACCCTTTGAGGGGCAATTTGATATGAGTAGTAATGACCTTTGTTGTCTACTGTTTTTTAACAATGCCAAGTTTTCTTTAACGCAGTGTAAACAAACAAAATTCTAAATATTATTGAAAACTTAGCTATATTTCAATGACTTCTTTCAAAAGTAATGTAATATAAGTTCAACTATGATAGTTTCTGGATTATAAGGGCTTTTCCAGGTGTACTGATTTTTCAGGTAAACTGCTGCATAAAGGCTCTTAAAAAGGTTAATATTAATGCTATGACAGGTTTTGTGTTTAACTAAAGTTGGTCATCTCTGGAACAGCACTTTATTGAGCAGCCAGCTTAATACAAAATTGTCTTTATTAGAACCATTTTGAATTAGAACTATTTTGAAATTTAAAGAGATTCTGCACCTTTAGGTCAGGTGCATTGCATTTATCTTTTGATACAACTGAATTTAGTTTTACTTGGTATTCAGTTATATTCAATTATAGCAGTTGTATTGCATATATTGAATATTATTGTATTCAATAAACAGTTGCATCAGTTGTATATTCAATTGTACTACTTGGTATTCATCACTTTTGCTTTAAGATATGTAGTTGTCACATCAGAATATATTTTTTTTATCTCTAATCTTTGCACCCATGAACTTTTAATAGGCACTGTGATTTGTGGAACATTTCCTACAAAGACATACTCTTTTTATGTCATAATAAATCTTCAAGCTTATATAAGGCAAAATAATTATTTAAGTTTTGTATGTCTCTTTCAAATTTAATTTTGTATCTTTTAAAAATATTTTAAAGTTTTGATTGCTTGTGACCATCAATCTTGTCATTGGACATATGAAGCTTTTTGGACTTTAAATTTTGTTTGCATTTTTTGCATTTCTCCTGATTTAATTGTATAAAACTAATATTCTTTTTTTGGATGCACTTTGTAAATTTCAAGTTGATTTTCTATCCAATTGCTACATAATCAGAATAAATGCTGTATCCAGATGAAAAATTGGAATTAACTGATATCTAGCTGAGACTAAGAAACTAATATCCAATTAAAAATCAGGAATTATTTGCACCAGATTTTATGATAAAATGACATAATCCATTTATACAACTGTCAGTTTTGATTTTGAATATATAAATCTTATCTACACTTGCATTGTTTTGATCAGCAAATAGCTTCAAACTACTGCAATTATGCTGCTGAGCTTTTATGGAAGAGAAAAAATGTTTGCAAAACCTTTATCACTAAGTTATAAAAGACAATAGCACAATTGTATTTATCAGTTTAGAATATTAAATTAACTTAAGAAATACATGAAAGTTTTTCAAAATGTGTTTGGTATAACATTCACCTTTTTAAAGAATCTTAAAATAAATTTCTAATTAAGAGTAAATGTGCAAAATGAAAACATTAGAAAATAATCAACTAAATTGTCATCAAAATTACTACATAAAAATTGTCTTTTATACAAGGCCTTTGATAACAAAGTTTTTTTCTGTAGGGATAGTTTTTAAATTTTGATCCTTGTAAATTGAAAAAAAAGTTTTGCTGAAGGAGGCATGCTCCCTTGGCACCCCTTTACAATAAAACTTTTGCTATTGAGAAAAGCAACCAATAAAATATTGGGTTGGGGAATAAATTGTTGCAGTTTGTAAATTTGTTTTGTTCAATGTTTCTTTTAGATTCAATATTTATAATTGATATAAATATTACTAAATGCATCTTTGATTTAAATAAACATTTGGTGGTACAGAATTTGAAGATTGCTTGAAGTAAAAGATTTTTCTTCCCAAAGCTTTTCATCTGACACTCTTCACGGGAAATCGTCAGAATGAAGTAGAATTGAAACCGAACTAATTTATAAAGGAAGAAAGTAGAGTTCTCATTGGCTGAAAGAGTCAACCAATGAGAGAAAAGATTAAGAAATTTTTAAAGAGTATACAAATTCTTTTTGCTTACACAGAAAGGGATTGAGAGATTTAATGAAAGTCGCTTCAAGAGCAGAAAGGTGAAAGGAAGAGCGACCTTGAGTGAGAATAGAAAATTTTTCGTTGCTGTAATGGAGGGCACATTGGGCGTTGTCAAGAAGATGTTGACCAATAGCGGATTCATGAAATTGTTGTGGGCGTATGTTGTTTTTGCAAGAGCGGGAAAGACTTTGGCGGTTGGCCGAGGTACGAGGATTGGTGATGGATTTAGGAACGTGTTGTTTAATTTGCTCTTCTAGCCGTTGAGATGTGCGACCAACGTACCGACTATCGCAGTGGCACAAAAACTGGTAAATAACATTGCTGTGATGATGGGAAGGTAGCACGTCTTTCTTAATCGCTGGAAGGAGCTGTCGGGTGTTGAAAATAACACGTGGTTCGACGGAGAAAAAGCAGCGTTTCACAGCAGACGTAATCTGCTTTTTGAACTTCATCGAAACGCTTCCAATCCATGGGATGTGTAGGTAGACAGGGCACTTTTTTACTGTGTGGACCGGGTTAGAATTTATTTGTTGAAGTTTTCGCTTGAAAGCCGAATTGATTACACGTTCCAGGTAGCCATTTTCCAAAAGAATTGAACGAATTTTGCCAAGCTCTTGGTCCAGTTTGCTTTTAGAACAAATCATAAAAGCTCTGTGAACGAGAGTACCAATTAGATTGATTTTCCGTTTCTGTGGACTAAAAGAGTTCCAACGTAGATATTGGCCAGTGAAGGTAGGTTTCCTGTATACTGAAGTGAGAAATTCTGAATCGTGCCTTTCTACTAACACGTCAAGGAAAGGGAGAGAGTGATTAGATTCCTTTTCATAAGTGAAGCGAAGTGAGGGATGGAGAGAGTTGAGCTGGATGAAGAAATTGTTGCAGTCTTCTTCATTGTTGAATACGGCGAAAGTATCTCATTGTAGCCAATGAAAACTCTACTTTCTTCCTTTATAAATTAGTTCGGTTTCAATTCTACTTCATTCTGACGATTTCCCCTGAAGAGTGTCAGATGAAAAGCTTTGGGAAGAAAAATCTTTTACTTCAAGCAATCTTTGATTTAATGTATTTATATTTGATTTGATTAAGCTTGGTTGAATTCCTATGTCTTTGATTAATTAAATTTATTTATAAATATAAAACCTCAACAGTTTATTCCCCAAACCAATACTTTACCTTGAATCAATTTTTTATGCCTGACTGAGCTGTATCAAATTGAGCACTTGGTAGCTTTATGAGAACATCTATAAAAATACAAACAATAAACCAATTAAAATTGTTTTTGCTGTGAAAGTTTTTTGTATCTTTTTTCTGTAAAAGTTGACACCAAATTGGAAGCTTTGCAGATTTTGACTGCACAGAAAAACTTTAAACCATTTTATGTTTCCACATGGAAACAGTAGATATTAAAGGGTTAAAGAATCGTAAAAGTTGAAAGTTAATAAAACTGTTTTTGTTAGATGCAGACTGCAAGAATTTTACAGCTTTAAATAGGTTTAAATTTAAACAGCTCCATTCAAAACAATTGAATAATGACATCTCAATAAGCCCCCAATGAAAACAATCCTATTATATGGTGTCTTGGCCTGTATTTAAGTAGGTCATGGGTTGCAATGTTTACCTGTAACCCTGACTCTACAGTCAGCAGTGCACAGGTCAATACAGCTATACAAAAATTTGTTCATTTTCACCCACATTTATGTATATTGCCATGTTTTTGTGAATCTTGTCAGACAGTGTTATCAATGTAGAAAGGCTTTCAATTTACCAGAAAGTGTGTTTGATAAATTTTCTAGTTAGTTGGCATTTTAGGATAAAGTGCATTTCTTGGAATTTATTAAAAACTTTGATATTAATAAGAATTATAAGTCTATAAAATTGTTTTTTAGGCATGGCTTAAACAACATGGTAATAAATTAGGACACTTTATTGATGGAAAATGGTACAATCCAGAGAATCGGCAATACTTACAATCTAATTGTCCAGCAACAGGAGAAAATCTTGCAGAAACCCTTCAAGTATGTAAAATAAATACTTATTTTAATTAACCTTAAGTTGAATTGACAGAAATTTTTGCTTTAAAGTGCAATGAAAAACACTAAAATTGGGTTTTGTTATGGTGCTGAATTTAGTTAATCTTTATTGCTTAAGATTTTTGCAATAATGATTTTTGATTTTCATATGTTTTACAAGTTTGAATACATTTGTAGCATTACTGCTGTTAAATCACTCAACATTTTTTTTCACTTTTCAAATCATCACAATCAACAACTAAAAACAGCACTTTTCAAATCATTGTCCATGATTCTGCTATTAGACAGTATCTTTTGGAAACCCTTCCTGTGCCAGCCAATACAGTGACACCAAATTCTCTATCCTTACCTGAGGATGTACTTCTTTCCACCTCTCTACTCTTGAAGCTATGTTTATCCAATCTTTTTAACCTAACCTCTGTTGACACAAGAAATTTCTTTAGAGTTTAAAACTCATTCATTAACACTCTTTTACTTTCACTTTTGATTAGTTGTCTCTCTTGACCAATCAGATGCATTCTTCTTTTCTATTCCTGATTGGCTGCCTTTTTTAACCAATCAGAATCATTCTCCTTTCCTATATAAGCATGATCAGATTGCTCTCAGCTCATTTTGACGATTCCTCTTGATGAGTGTCAGATGAAAAGTCTTCAAGGAATAAACATGCTTTTCAAAGCTATCTTTAAATTTTGTACTGCCAATCAACTCTTCAAATTTTTTTTCAATAATAGAAATCCCTTTACTTGTTTGGCATCTTGCTTTCCTGATCTTCTAATTGAATTGATGCTATAGCTTCCAATTGTTATTGCATTCCTGTTGTGCACTACTTGAGCATAACAAAAGCTGCATGGTATGCAACTTACCACAATCTTGCAAAATAACTCAAAAACATGCATCAGGAAATGCTTCATCCTACAGGAACAGGATTGTACCCAGGAGAATGCTTCAAAGCGTCCACAAGCAGAACCATAACAAAAAATAAGAAGATTTTGGCTGTCTCTTTTTGTTTTCTTGGTTCATCTTGTTCTTTCATTTAAATAAAAAAAAAAGCAAAGAAAAGAATTGCAACCAGAGTTATGCAGCATGTTGACAAATAACTATACTAAAAGTTAATAATTTTTTATAGTTGTAAATAATAAATAGGCAAATTCAGAGCTGTATTTAGGATTTCCTTCTGGGGAAGGGAGTTTACTACAATCTTTTGTTTAACTTACACCACTTTTGAGTTTTTAAAGACAATTTTGTTTACTAGAGATACATTTTGATGAGTTGAACCCCCAGTTCCTCCTAAGTACAGGCCCTGGGCTGATCTGTATCTTCTGTGCATCTGTGCTGCCTAAACAAAGTTGTGGCAGCTATGAGTTATGAAGCAGATATGTAAAATTGGGATACTTCACCCCATGTAGGTGCCTTTCTGAACAAAATAATTGAAAAAATTTTCAAAAAAACAGATTTAGCTAAACCACAAGTTTTTGAAATTTTCTGCTCAAATCAATGCAAAAACGGCAAAATATGCATTAGAACAGGGAAAGGAAAAGATTTAGTCAACAACAAAAAAAAAATTGGACATGTAAGAGAAATTTTTGTAAAAAAAATTGGATTGCAAAGAATTGATATACAAAACTAAGTATCTCAGACTTCAACCAGCTGCCTACAACTATTGCTGCTGGTTGCCTCACAAATTGAGAAGTGAAAGAAAATGCAAACAAGCCAGCACTAAATGAACACACTGCAGAAACAAACTATGCTTGGGGAAGAAATTAACTAATGATTAAAGTGTAAAGTGAGAAGGTGCTGGCTGTGCATGCACACAAATAGTGATTAGGAAAGCAAAATCTGGAAACAAAACACATGTGTTAGTAATTTTTTACAGTAATTTTGTCTGTGTTTATATGAAGATTTTTAGTGGTGGTCCATTCATAGATTTTGTGAAGATATGGTTGAATGAGTTATTGGGCCTTGTGGTGTTTGGTGTGAGATGCAGTGATTGTTATGTCATCAGCATATGTTGTGATTTGTATATCTTTTTTGGGGGTAGTGGAATGTCAGAGGTGTAAATGTTGAGTAATTTTGGACACAGTAATCCATCTTTTGGTACTCCAGTGTTGATTTGTTTGAGTTTTAAGAGTGTGCTATTGTATTGAGTGCATGCTTGTCATCTGTTTATGTAGTGTGCTATGAACTTGATGATGATGTTAGGAATGTTTGTTAGTGTGAGTTTTTGTGTAAGTTTGTGTGTTCACTGTATCAAATGCCATTGCTCATGTCCAAAGCTATAGCGTGTTGTGGAGGCCTAGGATAGTGTTTTTTGCAAAGCTTTTGTGATTTAGTGGCAGATGCTGGGCACTGCAGTGTGTGTTGATTGTTTATGTTTGAATCCATGTTGATGAGAAATGATTGGAATGTTTTTTGTTATGTATAGTAATAGTGTTTTCTCTAGTGTTTTGGCAATGAGTGATAAAAGTGATATGGATCAGTAGTTTGTGCCAATGTTGTATTGTTTGGTTTCAGAATGGGGATAATTGTGGCACGTTTCCAAAGATGGGTTATTGTGTTGGTGTTGAGGGCAATGTTGTACATGTTTGTGAGGTATCTAATGGCAAGTGGCCCTAGGTGTTTGAGGTATGTGATGTTTATGCCATCAGGTTCAGTGGAATTGTTGTTTGTACTGCTTGAGATCGCTAATTGCACTTGTGTAATGGCAAGTTGTATTTCCTCAGTGGGAAGGGTCTTGATTATATCATCTATGTGCCTATTGTTTTTTTGTGCTACATGGAGTAACGTTTGCAAATTGTTTATTAAAAGCTTTTGTTTTGTCTATGACAATAATGGCTCCAGACTTGGTGGTTGAAGCTTAGTCACACAAAGACAGTGATGGCAGCTTTTCTTTTAAATAACCAAGAGGCTAAACGTGAGCTAAAAGTCTACAACAACAATAGGGTTTGATTGTTCTGTCCATCCCCTTTTTATCTTGGAATAAATCTGGACAAGTTTTGTCACCATCTAGTGGCATCTAGTACTGTGAGAGTACATACATTTCGTACTCATAGCCAGTGTTAGGCCTGTTGGGTTGAGCTTGTGTTGAACAGGTTAGGTTGTGCTCAATAATGTGGAGTTAGCATTCAATAATAATTTGGACTGGTGTTTGGTGATTTCATTTGTGCATGCACAAATTCATCCACACATCTTGCTCCTTCACCAAATTGTGACTATGGTGCCATTGAATAAACTGCAGAACACATTTTAATAGTGTGCCCTATACATTGGGTACCACACAGAGCATGATTTTGAATGACAAAATTCAATGCTGGCTCAACACCATCACTGCCAGCATCTGATCAGGACAGTACAGCAGCCTGGGGTAGTAAAAGAATAAACTGTCAACCCCATTTCTGTTTTTGACTGATTCGGAGTTGATCCCCTTCCAAATGATGACAATTATGAGTGATAGCTGTTTTACTTCCAAAATGAATGCTTTTGTTGTGTGGGTGGTTTTTGTTGGATAGTTTTGTTATGGTGCCCCACAGGAAATGTGGACTGTGTTTGTGATTAAGTTGTCAAGATCTTGTTTTAGCTGTTTGTTTTGTGTTCATATATTTGTTTATTTATCTGATTGACTGAGATGATATTCCATGAAATTTATGACTGATGCAGAACATTTTTTATGCAACTATTTAAATGGAATATGTTAAACTTTTACCCTGTTGTGTGCTGTGGGTTTATATTACCCCAGCCTTGTATAATGAATAAGTTCACTCAAATGGTCTAATTTTAAAGTAAATTTTTAGATGTAGTGTTTAAATAGTTTTGAAATGGTCTTTTTTATTATTATGAATTTTGGTGTTCTTACTGTTTTATACAACAAAACAGGTTACCCTTGGATAATTTTTGTTGTAACAATAAAGTTAAATTATCTTTGTATAATTCTAAGATATTAAAAAAAAGATTGCAATTTTTTGTGTACCCACCTTTCTTAGATGATTTGCTTTCAGTAAAAGTTGTTCCTAAACTATTTTGTTGTTTTTAAATAATATTTTCACTTTATTAAACAGAAAGAAAATTTTGTAAAAAATCTTGTTTTTAGTGACTTTTATATAATTTTAATTCAATATTTTTAGGGTATTGAAGCTGATGTGAATTATGCAGTCAAAGCAGCGCGCAATGCTTTCAAATCATGGTCACAGTTGTCGGGTCATACAAGAGCAAGGTATATTTTTATGATTAATTTAATTAATTTTAAATAATCTAATGTTAGCAAATTTATCAACAAAAAAAAAAATCAAAACACAGTTTTGTGCTTTGCCACTGCTGTGTGTGAGACACAAACAGTCACTTTTGATGGGCACCCTCTTTTGCTTTATGTTTTTCAACTTAAACAACTTGCACAAACTGTTTCTACATAACCTCAATGCACATTTATATCCACCTAAAACATTAAAACCCTAATTTTTGACAACAATGATTACATTAACATCATCATCTTGTATGCAGATTCATTGTCATAGTGAAGGAGTCATGACTTTTCATTGCACAAACTCAGTTTTCTGCATCAAATACAGTTATGGAAGTAAATAGAAATTGGCTGTGAGTTGTTTCCTGCAGAGTGACAAATTCATGATGTACAAAACCTTTCTGCTTAAAAATGACTTGATCTTTGATAACAGTATACACAGCTTTTTGGGTCTGGAAATATTTGCAGTTTTCTATTGTATGCTTTGTCTTTTGTCACAAAGTTTTAACAAAAGTTTAAAGTGATTTATTTTTCTATTCTGCATTACCAACTGTTGCATCACAATCAACAACAACCAGCAGTAAATTCTGAAAAACTTTGCTAACATTATGTTAGAATACTCATAAAACAAAAAATTTAGAATTATTGTTGCAGAATAGAGCTATGAAGCTATTTTGCATTGTAATCAATTGGTATTGAGGTAAGAGCATGATAGATACAATCTCTTTTGTTCACACTAATATCAGTATTTTTGATCAAGACATCAGGTATTGGGAAATGTAAAAAAAAGAAAACTTGATTACATTTACACTACTGTCAATTTGCTTTATCTCAGACTCAGGAAAAAAGAATAAACTTTGTGCCATATCTCATGACATACATTCATCACTACAAATATCACTATGTCATATACTTACAAAACTTGCATAGCTTAAAACCAAGAAAGTACTGCTCAACTGCAAAATTACTTGCGCTCTAAAAACATTGCATTTACATGCTACTATCTTTGTTATGCTTGACACATGCATGTACACACACACAAGAAATCACTTTTAACTTCAACTCTATACTACACTACCAGTCTATGGAAGATCTTGAAACCAGTGGAGTATATCCAGGTGTGTGACTAGGTTTGCATGAAGATTAAGAGATGGTTTTTCAGGAACCAAAAACATAGAGGATAAAAAATGGTGTCAACAGCAACCTTGCTACATTTAAATTTGATGGCATCTGCCACTAAAATGTCAACTAAGAGGGAAATCCTTTTTTAATTTTTTCCTCAGTGATGACTTTACCAAAGAAGGGGCCTGGTGAAAGAAAAAAAAGGCAGTTTTAAAATTGATTTTGCAATATTAATAATAAAAAGTAGCCTAGTTTAAAAGAAACTGAAAACTTTTTTCCCCTTTTTTAGGCTCTATTTTTTTCACGTGAGGTGGGCGGTGGTGTATATTTAACACTAGAAGGACCAAGTTCATCAATTGATATGTCTAAATTTTTGCATGCCAATAAATTGCTCTTTCTGAAGTATTATTGCTTTTTACTTTTTGACTTTTATTGGTAGACACTCTCAGACCCAATTTTGTGACTTGGATGGCAAAAATTAGCAAAAAAATTACAATGCTACCTAGAAGGACCAAGCATGTCAATTGACACAATACATGTTAACATGTCGAATTACCCATACCAACCTGTTCACCTACAGTTTCTTGGTGGGTATCATTGTATTGTCTTTTTTTTGAGCAGTTTTTCCATGACATCAAAGAACATAGGCAGCATACCTTATGATGTAATAATTGTTTTTTAAGTTTACTTATTTCCTATCAAGTTAGTCTTATCAATCACTTGTTGTGCTACTACTGTCCTGATCTATGAATTAGCATTTTTAATTCGTTGTCATTCTTTTTCTGGTGATTCTTGGCATCACCAGCTAAGATATGTGTGGTATGGAAAATTTATGGTGCATGGCTTGGGGAGGGGGGCTGGCAGACAATACATAGTAGTTTTCTATTTATCATTAACTACAAGAAGATCAGGTATAGCCTAGCCAAGTGTAGTAAATATTGCTGCCATAGAAGTTAGTATTGTGAGCAATAAGATGCAGAAGAGAATAAGCTGTATTTGAGAGCCATTGTTATTACCTTGACTAGGCTACATCTCAGTCAGGTAAGCTCTAGATCAGGGGTGGGCAATTGTTTTCGCTTGCAGGCTGCATTGTGACCATGGAAGCTAACTGAGGGCTGCATTCAGATGTTGAATTTGTTCGCGGGTTGCAAATTACACTATTTTTCTCCCAAAATTGTAGTGATCCCTAAAAAAAAGGTCTTCTCTTCAATTTGATCTGAAATTTCGCTATTTTTCTCCCAAAATCGTAGTGATCTCTAAAAAAAAAAGGTCTTCACTTACATTCGATCTGTGATTCACTATTTCTCTCCCAAAATCTTGGTGTGTTCTCTAAAAGCATTAAAACATAAGTTTGAAATAATTTGTGCATTCAGTATTCTGCATAGTGTCTAATGATGGGTTGTGTTTTCACAGGTCAGAAGCCAAGTAAATTACTGAATGTGTGTAAAATGTCTCAAAGGTTTGCTGCTGATCAAGCATTGCAATTGTTGCAAAGCATTGCTTTACAGTCTCCTGATAATAAGACCATCATAATTTGATTGCAAAAACAACGAATTAGATCGAAAAACCCTATAAATTGTTATTTTTAAGCATAATTTGTTGTATTTTATCCTTTCATATATGTTGGCTGGATCTAAAATCGGATTTGTAGTGCCTTTATTGCTTAGTTTATCAGACCACATATTACTAAGAAACTGCTGATTGGTTAAATAATTTTGTGATCTTCATAATTGTCATCAAAGAAAATAATAACTAAATTGCTTGTTTAAATGCCATAACTCAGTCGTGACCAGGCAGTTGGAGATTTAGATAGATTCAAGAAAACTATTAGAGATGGTCAGACTGAATCATTCTTGAGAATCTTTAATTCCATGCTTCTTGTGCCATGATTACTATTCTGGTTTCAATTACAGTCTGCAACAGAAGTTTAGGGGCAATTCCCAATAAACACAACATGTAGCTATAAAGGCTCATATCTCAGAGAGTAATTGGTATTATTGTGCCATAATGCATATTGACACTGTTTTTTTATTTCCTGCTCAATAAATTGTTTTAGGATTGTGTTTTAGTCAAAATTAGTTAAGTTTATTGGTTGAAAAAATGGGCCAAAAGCAGTCTCAGCATGGAAGAACATCCTCAAATTGTAACTTTAAGCAATTTAAAGTTTTCTGTTTGTCAAATTGTGAAGAAGATGAAAGTTAACAAAACAGCTGTGCACAATGCAATCATGAAATACTCAAATGTGGGTGTTTTCACAGGCAAAAAAAGTTGTGGGTAACCAAGGGTTACCACTAGCAGATTATTTGTAAGGTAGTTTTTCATTCTCCAATCAGTACCTCTAAAAAAATCTAGGATAAGTTGATGGAAGCTGGCACTAATCAGTACAAAAACAATTCAACGTAGTTTGTCCCTGGAATTCAGCCTCAAATCATGCAAGCCAGCTTGAAAACCATGCTTGATTCAGACAATGAAGAAAAAACATCTGGACTTTGCCAAGAGGCATGCTAGTTGCAACATAGAGATGTGGAAAAGGTGCTTTTTTCAGACAAGTCTTTCAGTAAGAAGAAAGGTGTTTTCTGTACAGCAGTTTTCTGTTTGAAGATATGGAGTTGGGAAGCCTGTTGCAGCATGCTACCCCAACTATGAAACATCTGCCTGGCCAAATGATTTGGGAAGCAATGTCCTTTGTGGGGCCAGCAGCCCCCATAAATAATAAATCATTTTCTGCCCCAGGAACCACTGTGAATGGTGAAAAATATGTTGACTTATTAAATAGCAAGCTTGAGCTTCTTATGAGAACCTACAGCTGTGAGATTTTCATGCATAATGGTGCTCCATGTCATTGAAGCAAGGTGGTGAAGAATTTCTTGGAGCAAAAAGCTATCCAAATGTTGGATGGCCAGGAAACAGTTTGGATTTGAATCCATGCCTCATGAAGAAAAAAGTTTCAGAAAAGCATCCTTTACGATACACTTCAACCAGCAATTACAGAAGTTTGGGAGAGAGAAATCTTTTCAGATTATTGCTGTAAACTGATTGACTACATGCCATGTTGCATGGAAGAAGTCATCAGAAACAAGACAGTTCCACAAACTATTAATTGTAAACTTTGTTTTAATTCTGGGCGAGTTTGTTATGTTTTTAATTATGTGGTAATTAATAAATCATTAAAATTGGGTAGAAGTAGTGGATGAAACAAAACTTACAGTGCTTTGCACACAGATCTGCTGAAAAACGCAAAGTGTCCTTAAACTTTTGTTGCTGGCTGTATTTTGTGAAACTCATCTTTACAATAAAGGAATTCAACTTGTGTGCCAAACAAATTTAGAACAATACATTAAAAAAAAGCCTGACTATAAAGGTTTACTGTATTTTAAAGGTTTTACTGTGGTGGCATCTAGAAATTTATGGAAATTTCAGAAGTTTAAACTTACTCTCATAATCAGGATGCTTTATCTCAACCAAAGATTTTATTGCATTGCCATTTGCAACATTTCTTGTAAAAATTTGTTTTTAGTACAGTGTTTTTCGATCTACTTTAGTCCTCTACTGATCAATTTTAATCATGTGTTGATCAATTTTAGTCACTGCTGATCAAATTTAGTTCTGTGTTGACCAATTTTAGTCATGTACCGATCAAATTTAATCTTGTATTGATCAATTTTAATTGTGTACCAACCAAAAATAGTTATGTTGACAAACTTTATTTTTATTCGTAAATATGTAAACAATTTGAGATATAATTTTTACTACACTTGTATAAGTTTCTTTGTTAATTAAAGTCATACTTCTATTGCATTTTTAAAAACAAATACTGAAGAATATCATAATTTTCTAGAATATCTCAAAGAATTTATTTGAATATTTAAAGATGATCTAGTTACAGTATGTTACATATGTGCTTCATTTAACAAAAAAATTAGGTTTTGCATTTCAAATCTCACTTTAGATTTTTAGAATACCTGTATATAAGGTTTTTGCAATCAAATTAGTTTTGCAAAAACTTTTATATATATACAGTATCTTTGTATGGGTCTTGTGATAGGGTCTATATGCATATATAGATAATATGCAATCTCTGTATTAGGTCTCCATAATCTATAGTCTCTATAATTAGGTTTCTATAATAAAGTCTCCATAAGGTATGCGTATATATAGATAGGTATATAGACTTATCAGAGATCCTATATGGAGACCCAATATTATGGGGACTATATTATGGAGACCTAATATTGTATATATTATATAGACTACATTATGGAGACCCAATTTTCGAGACCTAATATTATGGAAACTATATTATAGCAACCTAATTATGGAGACCTAATATTGTAGTGACCTAATACAGAGACCCTATATTATCAAATATATAGATATATAATATAGGGTCTCTGTATTAGGTCACCGCAATATTGGGTCTCCATATAGGATCTCCGATAGGTCTATATACCTATCTATATATACCTTATGGAGACTATATTATAGAAACCTAATTATATAGACTATAGATTATGGAGACATACAGAGACCTTATATTATCTATATATGCATGTAGACCCTATTGCGGACCCTATACAAAGATACTGTATATATATAAAAGTTTTTGCAAAACGAATTTGATTGCAAAAAAAAACAATTTTATTGCAAAAAAGAACAATTTGATTGCAAAAACCTTATATACAGGTATTCTAAAAATCTAAAGTAAGATTTGAAATGCAAAACCTAATTTTTTTGTTAAATAAAGCACATACGTAACATACTGTAACTAGACCATCTTTAAATATTCAAATAAATTCTTTAAGGTATTCTAGAAAATTATAATATTCTTCAGTATTTGTTTTTAAAAATGCAATAGTTGTATGACTTTAATTAACAAAAAAACTTATAGTAAAAATTATATCTCAAAATTGTTTACATATTTACAAATAAAAATAAAGTTTGTCAACATAACTATTTTTGGTCGGTACACAATTAAAATTGATCGACACAAGATTAAATTTGATCGGTACATGGCTAAAATTGGTTGACACAGAACTAAATTTGATCTGTAGAGGACTAAAGTAGATCGAAAAACACTGTATTTATATTGGCAAAACTAATATATGTTTTAATCTAAACACAAACATAGTTTAAGATTTATGTATATGGCTTAATTAAAGGGAAATGAATTGATTCCATTGGTTAAACATTGTTTTAGACATTAATATAGAATTGACTTTTTAAATTACAAGATGTTAAAAATTTAGTGTTGATTTTGTGAAAAGAAAAGTTTGGAAATCATTATTACATTACTTATTATGAAGATTGGAATGTTTTTCTGAAACTGTATCACAATATAACAATTCACAATAGATGTGGATGTTGAACCAATGATTATTGCACTAGGTTATTGACTTGCATTTATCTGAACTAAACTCCCTTTAACCCCTATGTTGTTTTTGCATAAAAAAACTTGCTTGATAAAATCACAAAAAAATGTTGTGTTTAAATTTTAGAAAATATATAAATGCTATTTATTGTGTTAAGTTAGACTGATCTCTGTGTTAAGCAGAAGAGCAAATAAATTTTAAACTTACGTTTACTGATTGTCAAGCTTTTAAAATCTGCATTGTGTACTTTACCATAGGTATCTCTACGGAATTGCTCGAAATGTTCAAAAACATCATCGATTGATTGCTGTTATGGAAGCATTAGATAATGGTAAACCAATCCGTGAAACTCGTGATTGTGATATTCCGATTGTTGCTCGTCATTTCTATCACCATGCTGGCTGGGCACAACTCATGGAATCAGAAATGAAAGACTGGAAATCACTCGGTAAATAAAAAAAGCAAAAAAAACCCCTTACATTTAGTTTTTAGTGATTAATTTTTTTGTGTATAATTTACAGGATAGATTTGGTCTATAGAAAAAATTTAGATTTTATTTATTACATTATAAAAAATATAGTTTTGAAACATTGTTTTATTCAGGACATTTTGGAATTATAACTCATTTCATTATCAACTGTGTTAAACTACTGTAAATGTTTCAGTTTTGAAAATTTGTCTCAAATTTGTCTCAAATTTTCAGAAATTCGATTTAGTTTAATGCAGTTGATAATAGAATGAGTTATAATTTCAAAATGTCCTGAATAAAACAATGTTTTAAAATATATTGGCTTTATTTTTTATGCAGAAATTAGTTAAGCATTTCAAATGTTATGCTCCGAGATGAAAAATATAGTTTTTAAAATAAACTTAACAGTTTTTACAAAGACAAAAAAGCAGAAAACAAAAAATTGCACAAATAAAAAAGCACAAGAAAATATAACTTGTAGATATGAAAAAAAACCTTTGCAGTCATTGAGTTTAGCAATAATCTACAAAATTTATTTGTTGTTATTCTTTTTCTCAACTTATAATTATCATTTAAAACTTAAAAATAATATATGATCTAACAATAATGCTACCATAGGATAAAAACTTTATTAAATTTCAATCAATTCAACTAACAATATATAGTAAAAACTTCATTTTATTCAAATTAATGAAATTTTTTTGCAGGCATAAATTTTATTAATTCTACTCCTTTGCAGATGTTTTTGAACCAAAATAAAAAAGATCTATATTTAAATTGATATTTTGTCTATATCTATATTTAAATTGATATTTTGTCTGTGAAACAAATTTTCAAAAATTGAATAAACAAAGGTTGTCTGAAATCAAGATTAAATGAACAAAAAACAACCCATCAAAGAGTAGAAAAATCAGTTTTGTGCAAACTTTTTTTTGCTAGGAACACAAAATATATTGTAATGATACAATTAAACTATATAGTCTACAAAAAAAACAAAAAACTTTTTTTGAGGTGTTTATGTTTTTCAACTAAATTAGGTTAATGTTGCAATGCAGAATCAAAAAATGATATTTTCTCAATCAATGCAGGTTTGTATGCTAATTTATTTTTGATGATGTTGATCCTTAGACTATTTTAATTAAATTTTTTTTGGTATTATCAATTCATTTTCATTTTTTCATTTCCAAATAAGTTTTTAGAGAAAATATTTATTTTCATTTCATTTTATCCCCATTTTTATCCTCCTGACTTTCTGGAAAGCGACAGAGGTGCTATATATAGAGCAAACTATTACCCTGACCTGGCCCAGATGGTAGGTGCTTTCACGCAGCCTGGGCCGTGAGTAAGTCTGCTCATTGATTTTAAAAATGACAGACCGAAACCGAACCTACCAAAACGGAAGGGTATCCACCCATTCCGATGTTCAGTGTGGGTCTGTTAATCGGCAAACGTCCTTTTCAGGACGGGGCAATGTCAGGATAAAACTGCCCTTTTCAGGGCACATTGCCAACAAGTTCCGAAGACCCACTATTCTTCAGCTGAACATCGAAGGCCTCACTGCAAGCAAGATGAATGTTCTTCATCACCTCGCTATGCAGTCTGAGGCACTCGTCATCCTACTGCAGGAGACCCACTGCACTGATGCAGAGAAGTTGGTGCTACCACTCTACCAACTAGCTGGGTCTTCTTTAAGCAGGAAGCATGGCCTTGCCACGTTTGTTCACGAGCGACTGAGATACATGCTTTTGGACCAATCTCCACCGACATCGGAGATCGAGTGGCTGTGTGTGGACGTTGATGGCTATAAAATAGTCAACGTCTACAAACCACCGCCAACGCGATTGCGAACCCTGGATCTCCCAGTGTTTCCTCACCCCTGTCTGTACGCTGGCGATTTTAACTGTCGTCATGCTGACTGGGGTTATGATGACAACAGTCCGGATGGTGAGTGCTTGGCTGGATGGGCAAGTATTAATTGTCTTGCCCTCCTATATAATGCCAAGGACGCTGCCAGTTTTTATTCCGGCCGCTGGAACACTGGCACCAATCCAGACCTAGCTTTCGCTAGCGTAGGTCCAAACAGTCGCTTACCGGATAGACGTGTCCTTGAGAAGTTTCCCAGGTCACAACATCGACCCTCGCTTATTACACCACCAAGGTTTGCTATGGCAGTGCCAAGCATGCCTGTTAAGCGATGGAACTTCCGCAAGGCCAATTGGAGTCACTACATTGCTTTGACGAATAAATTCACAAAGACTTTGTTGCCGCCTGATTCACTTGATGTGGATGCGGCTTACCAGGACTTCTGTAACATCATTAAGAAAGCAGCCAAGAAGACTATCCCACGCGGGTATCGAAATAACTATATTCCGTGTTGGGATGCAGAGTGTGAATCCCTCTATAAAACCTTTCTGCAGTCTCCTCAGGGAGACGACTCAAGTTTGGCTGCTACAGCTCTGCTTGCCAAGCTTGACAGAAAACGGAGGGATCGATGGTCCGAGGCAGTTCGGAGCATTGACTTCTCACACTCTAGTCGAAAAGCGTGGAGTATCTTGAACAACCTTACTGGTAGGTCACGACACTCTCCTCGTCATTGTCCCGTTTCAGCCGATGCTATTGCATCTCAGCTGGTTAGAAATGGGAAATACGAGGCTGTTAATCGCAAGTCATCTCGACTTGTCTTTCAAGAAGTGTCTGACCTTTGGAGGGCCACAACACCAGACGCAGTAAATATCTCTGACAATTTTTCACAGAGAGAATTTGCTGCTGCCCTTCAACATTTAAAACCAGGTAAAGCTCCGGGTCCTGATTCCATCTGCCCCGAGCTTATACTCCATGCTGGAGCTGCTTTGAAGTCCTGGTTACGTGACTTCCTTTCTTCCTGTTTGCGCCGACTCAAAATTCCCAAGATCTGGAGAAGAGCGCTTGTGGTCGCGATCCCAAAACCAGCAAAGCCCGTGGGGGACCCAAAGAGTTATCGACCGATATCTCTGCTCTGTGTCCCCTACAAGATCCTCGAGAGGCTTATCTACGCCCGCGTTGAACCATTAATCGATCCACTGCTCCCTAAAGAGCAGGCTGGGTTCCGACGCGGGAAGTCAACCGTAGATCAAGTTGTTCTGCTAACCCAGAACATCGAGGATTCTTTTGAGGCTAAAAAGAAGGCCGGTGCCGTATTTATCGATCTGACAGCTGCTTATGACACTGTCTGGCACCGTGGCCTTACCTGCAAGCTGCTGAGACTACTTCCGGATAAGCACATGGTCAAAATGATCATGGAGCTTGTCCGAAATCGAAGTTTCACCCTTACCACCGGTGACAGCAAGCAAAGCAGGCTACGCCGTCTTAAAAACGGCGTTCCTCAGGGATCGGTCTTGGCTCCCCTCCTATTTAACATCTATACGTACGATCTTCCTTCCATGATTTCCAGAAAGTTTGCTTATGCTGATGATTTAGCATTGTTGCACTCTTCTGGAAACTGGAAGGACTTGGAGGGGACATTAAGCCAAGACATGTCCACACTGTCAGCGTATCTCCAGACTTGGAGGTTGAAGCTCAGTCACACTAAGACGGTGACGACAGCCTTTCACTTAAACAACCGAGAGGCCAAACGTGAGCTAAAGGTCTACAACAATAGTAGACTTTTACCGTTCTGTCCAACCCCTACATACCTTGGGGTAAAACTGGACAGATCGCTCACGTTTCGTCACCATTTAGTGGCATTGCGCAAAAAACTATCATCGCGCGTCACACTGTTGAGGCGACTCGTGGGCTCGGGATGGTGTGCTGGTGCTAAAACACTACGCATAGCCACCTTGTCTCTAGTCTACTCAACAGCTGAGTACTGTGCGCCAGTCTGGTGTCGCAGTGCTCACACTCGCCTCATTGACAGTGTCTTGAATGACGCCTTGCGCATAGTTACTGGATGCCTGCGTCCCACTCCAACGGACCACCTACCTGTACTTTCAGGCATCCAGCCAGCTGAGCTTCGCCGACTGGGAGCGACACTCTCCTTGGCTTACCGTAGATCTCTGGACCCCGATCATATTTTGCATGGTCTTTTAAGTGGGTCCTCAGATACTGGCCAAGTGAGACTAAGATCCAGACGCCCGTTTGTGCCAGGTGCGCGGAATCTCTTGGACAATCTTGCCGGACTTGGCATCCGCGCCTCTGAATGGACAAATCATAAATGGAACGCGGAGTACTGTGAAAGTACTTCCAGGCTCCGTGCTTTTGTGCCCGGGACCAGTGTCAGGCCTGTTGGGATGGGCTTACCCCGAGCAGCTTGGGTTAAGCTCAACCGCCTGCGGACTGGTGTTGGGCGATTCCATTCGTCCATGCACAAATGGGGTCTCGCTCCTTCACCGAATTGCGAGTGTGGCGCCTCAGAGCAAACCGCAGACCATGTACTAACAATGTGCCCCATACATCGGGCACCACATGGAGCACGCGGTCTGACGGTTTTGGATGACGAAACTCGATGCTGGCTTAATAATATCACTGCCAGCATCTGATCCAGGCAGTGCAGCAGTCTGGGGTAGTAAAAGGATAAACCCTCGGCCCCAGTTCTGTTTGTGTCTGGCCTGGAGTGGATGCCCTTCAAACGATGACGACGACGACGACCTGTTTTCAGAATGTCAGCTATTACTGCCCAGTTGAAATTTTTTATTTTGGGTTTTTGTCTTTTATAGCAATATGACTGAAATTTAGGACTGATTGTTAACTCTTTCATGGTGGGAGGGACAAAATGGGCTCATGTCACGTGACTCAAAGTGAGCAAAAAAAGAAACACGGCAAATTTTTTTGGTTAAACTTTCTGAAAAACCCTCTGTTATGTCACAATACCCAAGCAAATACGCACGTCCCTTTATATACGGCTGCGCTTTGATCCGAAGTCAGAATTTATAATCAGCAAAAAAACTTCTGAAAGCTCTGTTATCAACCATATAAAGATAAGTTGTTCAATTTAATAAATTATAATTTACTAATCAAGTCATAATTATAAAAAAGTTTTTTTTTGTATGAGACTAAAATTAATAAAGCTTTATAAAGTAAAGAATATATACGAACACTATCAATCAAGTAAATTTTAGAAATAATATATTTTTAAAAACTGGTTTTTGGTTCTATATGTTATTTCAAAAACAGATTGTTGAACACCAAATGTTTCGTCTAAATTGCGGGTCCCTCTTTTTTAAATTATAAATTATGTGCTTCAATAGCTCGGAATCGGACTGCAATATCTTGGAGTCTCCAAAAGCAGGTCGTAATACTCGCTTGACAGTTGCTCTATTATAGCGTTTACAAAGCTTTTTCGTGTGCTAGGAGGACAAATATGGAAATTAAAAATAAAAAATTATAAAGGATTGGTGTGCCATATCCATGGTGACCTTCTGTTTGTAAAAATAGTTTATTGCTTATCACAAAGAACATTTCAGAATTTGCATTAAAAAATTCATTTATAAATTTTTATTTGCTAAAGTTGCAAAACAGCCAATTGAAAATATTTTCCTAAAACATAATACCGTTGTAGTTTTATGCTTCAGCAAAGATACATCAATCGATTGAAATTTGTTACATAAGAATTTATTGAGTTACAAGAAACTACTTTACTTTGCTGAACAAGCTAATATAAGCTATGAGCTTGCCATTTCTTCTTTATAAATTGTCACGAAAAAAAGCCGAAACTTTTTTTCTAGATCAAAGTCAAAGCCGTGCAAAGATTCAAACAATGGCGTGCAAGCACACACACTATGATCAAGTTCAAAATTTCGTTGTTCTAATTAGAAATGTACCGTTCGCCATAATCTTTTGGGAATATAATCGAATATAGCGCTTTCGCTTTGCAAAATATTTAGACGAAATTTTTTCCGCCAGACAGAGAAGAACTCTAGCGACACGTAGCGACTTGAAAATTTGAATTATCTTGTCACTAGTCGTAATTATTGGGGAAAAAGGGACTTTTTGAAAGGAAAAGTGGGGTCTTTTATTTTGCTTATTGCAAACTTGTTTTTGAACAAATTTTTTAACATTTTATATCATTGTACTCAGGAAAAAATCATCTTTTTATTGATATAAAATTTAAACAATTTTTTTTTATAATCAATGGGGAAATTATCATTAAATATTGCTTAATTCTTGAAAAACTCCTAAATTAGCGCAGCTAGTGGACAAAAGCCCCGCTGTGAAAGAGTTAAGACTGCAGGAAAAAGTGCTGTAAAATGTCTTTCCCAAGCTTCAACTGAATGATGTGAGTAGGTTTTGAACTGAAACCATATTGATCAATCATAGAACTTTTAATCACTCTACCATGCTGCCAACAATGTAACTAATAAATGTGACAAACTATAACTTTTGTAGATGAGTATTAAACATTGAAGGTAAATACATGTAAAGTCTGCATTATGCAAAATTTCAGTTTTTTAAACCATAAAAGGCTTAGTTGCAGCAGTATCTTAGAGTCAACAATAATCAACCATAACGACTGCACCTCAACATCCCTGATACCTGATCTTTTTGCAAAGTTACCTATATACAGTAAACTCTGAAACTTGAATGCCACAATCCCCCTATGCTTGTCACACACATACATGACCATAATCACTTCTTTAACTGTAGTCAAATACCAACACAACACAACTCCTCCAGTGTGTGGAAAAAAACTTTTAGAAGCAACAGAGATAATCCAAGAGTGGGAATCTAGATTGGCTTGAGTGATTAAGAGACGGCTACTTCAAGATATCTTTTGGAGGAGAGATGACAACAACAATAAATAAAAAAAAAATTATAATCTCCACTGAAGAAACCAAACTACTTTTAACAAACACTCTGGAACAGGGAAGAAGAAACTTTCAACAATATTATCTTGGCATATTATTTTGGTTAACATACACAGCTATTTTGCATGGTTTAATTGAAAACCTAATATTTACCCCAAGTGTTGCAATTCAAACAGCTATGATTATAAACATAAATAATTTTTAAAAAGCTTTTTGTTGGTACAAAACTTTAAAATAGCTCTTAAAAGCAAATGTTTCATTGAAAACTCTTTTATTAATTGAGTAGGCTTAAAAAGGCTGTTTTGAAAAACTCAAATGTTTTTGTCTAGCTCTGTTCAGGAAGTTTTACTAGAATGAATTGCAGAACTGAATGTAGTATTGCGTGAAGTAAAAGATATTTCTTTCCAAAGCTTTTCATCTGACACTCTTCAGGGGAAATTGTCAGAATGAAGCAGAGTTGAAACTGAACCGAGTTATAAAGGGGAAAGCAGAGTTGAAACTGAACTGAGTTATAAAGGGGAAAGCAGAGTAACTTCTTTCAGCCAATGAGAGAAAAGATTAAGAAATTTTTAAAGAGTAGACAAATTCTTTTTGCTTACACAGAAGGGGATTGAGAGATTTAATGAAAGTCGCTTCAAGAGCAGAAAGGTGAAAAGAAGAGTATCCTCGAGCGAGAATAGAAAATTTTTCGTTGCTTTAGTGTAGAGCACATTGGGCATTGTCAAGAAGATGTTGACCAATGGAGGATTTGTGAAATTGTTGTGGGCATATGTTGGCCTTGCAAGAGCAGGAAAGACTTTGGCAGTTGTGCGAGGCAGGAAGATTGGTAATGGAAATCCTCCTGCCTCAGCCAACCTGTCTCGTGGTAACTCCATCAATTTGTCTATGTACATATGTTATTAAAGCTAAATTCAACTGAAGTAGTTGCAGTTTTCATCAATTCAATAAAAACACCTTTAGGAATAACTGGAGTAAGGAAGTGATCGTCATAAAGTGTTTTAGTACAAATTTCAATGATTTCTGCTAAAGGTACGTTAGTAAATAAGCTACAAATATCAAATGAACAGAGAATTGAATCATTAGAATTTACTTTGAGTTTTTGTATCATTTCAGCAAAAGAAAAGGAATTATGAATGCAATTAGTTGAGTAAAGTTCTAATATGGGTTGTAATAAGGCAGCAAGAAATTTAGTGAGTTTATGTTGGGCAGATCCAATTATCAAAAGAATAGGATGGCAAGGCACGTCCCATTTGTGAATTTTTGGAAGTCGGTACATTCTTGGTCATTGTGAGCCAGTGGGTCTAATAACTTCATAAACGGTTTTCAGGAGATCATTACTTTTAACTAATTGAAGAAAACAATGTTGAAGTTTGGTTTCATTTTGAGCAGTATTGTCAAATGCATTTACAGGCCCAAGGCATTCAAATTTAAGAAGGAATGGCTACCATTTTTTTGTCATATTTAGATCTATTAAGAATGACGACTCCAAAGCCTTTGTCAGGCTTAGTAATTAAAATGTGTTTGTTAGAACATAGAGATTTAATCGCTTGAAGACAGTCAGAATCAAAGGGGAATTTAATGACATCAATAGGAGAATCACAAAAACTGTGTGCTAATTTATTAAGTTTAGTTTTAAGAAGACTTAGTTCATCAATACTCTTTGGTTTATGATGTAATAATTGAGCAAATAAAATTTCAAATTCTGCAAATGCTTCTTCACGTTTAATATTAGTTGGCAGAAGGCAAAACTCTAGACCATAGGCCAAAACAAACTTTTCAGTTTCCAAAAGATTATAACTAGATAAATTACAAATAGTTTTACCAGAAGGATTAGACGAACCAAAGCATTGATGACGAAGCCAATTAATGGTATTAAAATGCTTTGTGCAAATTTGTTTTTGTTTAATCAGTTCAATGTTAGCAAGATACCAGCAAAAGCAAATCCAATTAAAATAAGATAAAAATTGTTGTACTTTGGACCAGAGTTTTAAATAGATTAAATGAAAAGATTCTAATTTAGTCTTCTACTAATTTCATCCAAAAGAAAAGCTTGTTGTACTAATTAAATATTTATTCAATTAACAAAAGAGATTTAAATGAAACATTTGCTTTTAGAGCTAAAATAAATTTTAATTCTAATGAATTTATATATTGTTAAAACTGATAAAGCTGAGGTTACTAATTATTAAAGGCTTTTTGCTGAGTGGGTTTTGATCCTTGTTCTCTTTGATTTTTTTTACATAAAAAAACTTTACCAATTTAATGAAATGTATCATTTTGAGATATAGTTGAAAATTTTTTTTAGGTGTTGTTGGTGCTATTGTCCCATGGAACTTTCCTTTGATGCTACTGACATGGAAGGTTAGAATTTTCATAATGCTAAGCTGTCTTTTACTGTATTATTAATCAGCTTAACCAAATTTTTATTTATTTCATCTCTATATTCTCCTGACTCACAGGAAAGTGACGGAGGCACTAATACATAGGGTAGGCAATTACCCTGACCTGCTTCCAGAGATGCCAAGATATTGCTGTCCGCTTGTAATTTAATAGAGATATTACTGTAATTTAGAACTGCTTGTCAGGGCCACCAAGCAGGAGAATGTGCCGTAAAGTGTCTTTCCCAAGGACACAACAGAATGGCACAAGTGGGTCTTGAACTGAGACTGTGTTGATTACAAGCCCGGTGCTTTAACCACTCGACCATGCTGCCAACATTGGCCAAAATGTTGCAAACCAAGTAATAATTGGGTATTATGAAACAAATATAACCTTTAAATTTTATAATTGATTTTGCTGCCTATGATAATGCAGTAAGTTTCCTACTTAATAATATAGTAAGAAAACTTTGTTTTCAATTGTTCAAAACTTAGTATCTAACTTGTTTTAATTAAGGCTAACAAGAAATGCAAAATAATTTTTTAAATTCGTAGTTTTCCAACTGTTACAAGCCAAGTTGTTATAAACAAAAGTTTTTTTTTTTTTAATGCATTTATGTTAGTAATAGTTTTTGTTATTGGAAAGAATTTTGTAATTGTAATTATAACAAAGAGCTTCTTTGTGGTACAGAATTTTAATATCGCTTTAAACAAAGTCGATTTTATCGGAGCCATAAGCTTTTTGTGACGCTCTCATCAGTGGCAATTGCATCAAAATGGGACAAACCAGAGAAAATCAAGGTATTTATAGTCTCAACAGTTGGGAGAAAGGTGCTGCAGTCTCGGAAAGGAAAAAGGCAATTGCACAAAATCAAAGAAGTGTGGTGCAATACAGTGTAATCTTGGAAAGGAGAAATGCACTATGTGCAATTACCCAGGAGAAGCGCCCTACACGATCTCAACCTGGCAGATCCTGTAAGCTAAAATGTTACAATCCAGATTGTGACTCTGCCATAGGACAACACTTGCTTGATAATGAACAATGTGCTGCAAACTATAACGACAAACGTTTTAAAATTCTTGCTGTGGCACGCAACTCGTTCCATCTCTGTCTACTCGAGGCAACTTTTATCAAAATCAAACATCCGGTTTTATGTAAACAAAAGGAATTTGTTTACACATTAAAACTTTTTAAATAACCTAAGTTGAGAGTAACAGTGTTTCTGCTGGGTAATTGCACATAGTGCGTTTCTCCTTTCCGAGATTACACTGTATTGCACCACACTGTGCAATTGTGCCTTTCTCCTTTCTGAGACTGCAGCACCTTTCTCCCAACTGTTGAGACTATAAATACCTTGATTTTCTCTGGTTCGTCCCATTTTGACGCAATTGCCACTGATGAGAGCGTCACGAAAAGCTTATGGCTCCGATAAAATCGACTTTGTTTAAAGTGATATTATAATTATAACAAATAAATTAAGATTTTATTCAGTTAAAACAAAAGATATTATATCTTTCAAAGTTCTTGGAAAATCATGCAAAAGCGTTATAGTGAGTTTGTTGGCACTTGAGACAAAAAAATTTTTTTTTTTATCACCAAGAGTTGTATTTTGTCATCAGGAAGAAGCAATAACTTTAACACAGAATTTACACAAAGTTTTGATGGTGAATAATGGAATTATGATTGACCAGCTCTGACTCTTGATTTTTTGGTTTGTTTGTTTCTGGCAGTTTCAGTCTCAAATCTTTGACTGGCTCAGTCTATTTCAGTCTCTGTCTCATTGTGATTAATTCTTGACTCTGTGTGTCACCATTTGATTTATGAATATAACAAGTAAATTTACTTAATATTTTTGTTAACAATGTTTGTGTTTTTCCTAAACAAAAGTAACAAGATGTCAGGTCATGTGATAGGCAAGTTTCTGCTGACAAGTAGGCAATTACACTACACAATATAGGCTGTAATAGTTTTAATTTCACAATTAGCCAACACTTATTATCTTGGGGTGTTTAAAGGAAGGACAGTAAGAATAAAAATAAAAATATTAGTTTATTTTAATTTTTATATAAACTCATTCAGAATTCCTATTTCCAGAAGAGTCACTTTATGGAATTCTCACCTTAACTTTTTGCTCTATCATTTTGCCTTAGAGGCTACGATAACTTATGCCTGATGAGGCACACAAGACCAAAACAGACCTGTCACATAATAATCGTCCTCTCTGTTATTTTGTTTTAGTTGCTTTTTTACTGTTCCTATTTAAGTCATTGAAATTGCATTTGATCAATTACATTGTGATCTCTTTAGCAAATACATTGTACTTGATAAAAATTAGGCATGAAAAAATAGTAATTTCAAACTAAGTGTCAAATATATGGTGCAACAAGCAGTTAAGCTTTCTAGAACTTTTACAAAATCAATATAAATGCAGCAAGTGACTATAAACTTTTATAAGCTCTACATTTTATAAAATTAACCAAGCTGAATTTGCTGCAGCAAGTAATTCTGACTGAAAAAATCCTTTTAAAAACTCAGTATATAGGACAATGAAATATATGTATATATTTATTGACTATTGTTTCCAGTGCTGGGGAGTTGGAGTAAGTAGTAAAAGGAATCAGAATTTTTTTAAAGAGTAGGAGTAACAAAAATATTAGTACTTCTTACTCCTCTACTGCATTATTGGGTTGCTAAACTGTCTGGAATTTTTTAGAACATTGTAATTAAAAAATTAAGACTGATTCTAAGTGGAGACCTTTTTTTAGAGAAGTAATAACATTAATACAAAAAATCTTACTCCCAAGTAAAAGTAGGAGTAGCATTAAAAAAACATTTTACTCTGGAGTAGGAATAGGAGTAACCCTAAAATCACCATTACTCCCCAGCCCTGATTGTTTCTTTAAAAATGCTTGCAACAGAATGTATTTATTGATCAAACTTAAATTGATGTTGGTCAACGGTCAAACTGCATCATTAGTTTTGATGTAAAACAATAACTTTTTGGGATTAAAGCTGTTGAGAAGCTAGGCAGTGTGGTATTGCATGCAGGTTTGACAACAACTTGGATGTGAGAATTGAATGATGAGATCCAACTGTTAAATTGTAAGGATTTTTTTGATTGGGTGCAGCATAAGCTAAAATTATTGTCTCTATGTTCTTCTACCTATTTAAGTAGCTGTTATCGATTGTGCTTGAAGTCTTTTGATGGACTCACTGTAAATGTTGTGGCAAAGTAACTTGATCAACTTAAAAATTTGTGTTGTGGGGACCATGGCTAATTGGTAGCCAATTTCTTAGTTGAAATCTGAAAACTTGTGACAGCCTACTTGCAAATGCTGTGACTTCAGGCCCATGCTAAAAAACTGTAGTTTTGTAAAGCTTCTATTGTGCTGGACTACTAATGTGTCTAATATTTTAGTAAATGGCATATGAGTTTCTGATAGATTTTTCAATTTGGGTTGTCAAATTTTTTTCTTGGGTTCTTGGTTAACTATAGAAAGCAGGTAAATGTTGATAACAAACCTAGCTGAGTATGATACAACTCTATCACTTAAAGTGAACAACCAAACACTACCAACAACAAAACACCCAAAAAATTTTGACATCACTCTTGACCCAAAACTAACACTTTTACAACATATAAATGTCACCATCACTAAAGCAAAACAAATGATTAAAGCACTCACTTCTACAAAATATGATAAACAAAAGAAATTAATTATTTACACATTGAAAGCTATCTCTCACCCCATTTTGGAATATGCAAACAGCATAAGGAACCCTATTATATGAAACACCAATATCAAGAAAGTACAAACCATTCAGAACACAGCTTTGTAAATTGCCACCAGCTGTGCTTGAGATACAAACACTTAACACCTACATGACAAAAACAAGGTCTTTGCAATGGGCATGCATCTCAAACTTCATGCTACTCAACTTAAACAACTGACTCAAACACAAACACATCCTTTACATGATCTTAATGCATACTCAGATCTGCCCAGAAACATAAAAGCCACAATCTTTCATAACAGTGTGCACACTAACATAATCATCTCAAAACTAGACATAACACCTGGCAAATGTAGAGAAACCTCAAACACATTTACACTACCATCACCTCACAATAACTTAGTTCTAAGAAAAACAACCAAGTTACTAACACCATACCCTATGACATTCATTCATCAGAACAGACATTACCATGTCACATGCATACAAAACTGGCACAGCTCAGAGCCAAAAAATCACCACTCTTGCAAAGTTACCTACATACAGTGAACCCTGAAAGTTAAATGTCACAATGTCCATTATTCTTGTTACACACACATGACACTAATTACCTCTTTAACTGTAGAAAAATATTGATACAACACAACACCATTAGTCTGTGGAAAAAGCCTTTAGGAGTAGCAGAGGTAATCCAAGAATGGGAATGTAGATTGGCTTGAGTTGTTAAAGAGATGGCTACTCCAAGATATCCTTAGAGGAAGGGTAACAAGAACAACAACAGCAACCTATAATTGTTATATTGGATATGCTTTGATGGCTATGATTTTTTTGCAATCACTATGCATGAAACCTTTCATAAAAAATCTTTAACTTCTGCAATTTTAAAGGTTTTAGCAATTTTCTTTAAAGTTTTGGTGTCTTACATATAGGACCTCAGGCACGTAGCAAACTATCTGAAGAAAGTGTTGGTTTTATATACAGGGTGTCAAGAAAGTTCCCGATCGATTTTTAAATTTAATGTAATTCAAAAACTTCAATGAATTATGATAAGTTCTGTACGTCATTTTTCTACTTAATCCTCCTTTTCAATGTTTCAGATACACTTTTCAAATTTTTTTGGCTAAAATAATAATAAAATGAGTAAAAGAGCTGCAATCATTCAACTTCATCGTGCGGGACATTCAAATTCTAAAATTATGAAGTTGCTAAAAGCACCAAAATCGACTGTTCGCGATACAATCTTGCACTTCCAAGAACTTGGAACCATGGAGGATCGGGATAGGAGTGGATGACCTCAATCCGCTCGCACTCCAGCAAAGATCAAGGCCCTCAGGGAGAGAATTCGGAGGAACCCCAAACGATCCTTGAGGAAAACGGCTAAAGACATGAATATCAGCCATGAGTCTGTCAGAACAATTGTTGAACAGGATCTCAAAATGTCCCCGTACAAAATCAGGACAAGACAACTCCTAACTGACCTCCAGAAGCAAAAAAGAAAGGAGAGGGCCAAAATTCTGCTGAACCGTCTGAAGGGAGGCACGGAGAAAGGCGAAATTGTTTTTTCAGACGAAAAACTCTTCTCGGTGGAGGCAAAGTTCAACACCCAGAATGACAGGATTCTCGGAAAGTCGCCCAAGGACCTCCCTGATCATTTTCGATTCGTTTCACGCCGACAGAAACCCTTGTCTGTGATGGTATGGGGTGCGATCTCCAAATCTTGGAAATCTCCCCTCATTTTTGTTAAAGAGGGGGTCAAAGTGAATACAGATTCGTATGTCAATGATATTTTAACCCCTGCCCTCGCATCGATGAAGGAAAAGTTCAAAAATAAGTCCTTCACCTTCCAACAAGACGGCGCGCCTTCTCACACATCAAAGAAGACGCAGAAGTGGTGCGAAGAGCACTTTCCTTCATTCTGGACCAAAGATTTGTGGCCACCATCTTTGCCCGATCTCAATCCTATGGATTTCTGTGTGTGGGGTATTCTGGAAAAAGAAGCCTGTTCTTCACCCCATAACAATCTGGAGGATCTTCGAGCTTCCCTGAAACGAGCATGGGAGAAAATTCCTCAAGATGCCCTTCGTGCTGCTTGTCAGAATTTCCGACAGAGGCTCCAACGTGTTATTGATACAGATGGGGGTCATTTTGAATAAACCAGATTTTTTTATGTTCATGGAGCTTTGTTCTATCACCACAATAAACCTTTTGTTGATTTAACCTTCTGTCATT
This sequence comes from Diplosoma virens, assembly GCA_963680785.1. Lineage (NCBI taxonomy): Eukaryota > Metazoa > Chordata > Ascidiacea > Aplousobranchia > Didemnidae > Diplosoma > Diplosoma virens. Next base: position 38,353,462 of record OY796895.1, read on the forward strand.
AGCCCTATATAATTTTGTTTAGGATCGGGAACTTTCTTGACACCCTGTAATTGCTTTAATTATTCTTAGAGTGGGCTATGGCTTTACATAGTTTAATAAAAATGGCATGCATTGTAAATTTGGTAATAGTAGTGCAACATAGTAGTTGATTTTTGGGTTTTTGCTTGATGCAAGGCACATTTTGTAAGTTTATAATAAACTTGTTATTAGATGCTGCATCTTTGGTTTTGTAACCAGAGCCATGGTTTATATACCCTAATAATTGCTTCATATAGCCTAGGCAGAGTTAAATTTGTTTTAAAAATAAAAAGATCTGCAGACAGAGATTTAGTTGAAGAAATCATTAAGATTTGCTGCTTGTGTTGATATTGTTTTGAATATTTTTTAAAATGAAAACTGTAATTAAAAATAGGAACAAAAGCTTCACAATTTTGAGTGGATTTTGTCTGAGAGCGATGCTTTATCATGTACAAATAAAGATGAGTAAATTAAAATACCATACTTCTTTTCATTGTTGCTACTAGCAACATCACACACAAAGGCTTTGGTGATAAAAGCAGCTCAAGAACAATGATTAATTTACTGGAAAGTATGCTGGTATCCTTTGCTGAACTTGATATTGAAAAGAGCACAACCACAGAAAATGATGATAAATTGACAAAAATAAAACCAAAAAAGAAAGGCAAAAAACCACAGCAAAACTGGTTAGCATTAACTTGTTATCATCATCAATCCAATTTAATTCAGTTTAATTCCCAATGACTGCGGATGGCCAGATGCCTCCCACTACTTCTGCAACTCTTCTTACACCTTTTCTCCACCTACATTGATCTGCCACATCTTCTCTCCTTAAACCAATCCTTATTATGTTTCTTTTGACCTATTTCCTCCGTTTTGTCATTGTTAGCCCTGTTTACATTTTTCATCCACTTCCATGTACTATTGCCTTCATCAAAACATCTTCCTCAGGTTGTCTTAAAACATGACCATTCCACCTCAACGCCATTTGCCCTTGCCAGCTTATCTGCTGCTTTCTTCAATCCCAACATGTCCATCAGCTCCTCTGTATTTCTCTTGTCCACCAAGTTTACACCACACATTACCCTAATCATAGATCTTTCTGCTCTTTTCCAAACTAGCTACTTCATTTTCTCTCAAACACCATGTTTTGTTTCTATATACCATAGTTTATCTTACATAGTGTTTATATATCTTTCCTTTCATCTGCAAAGAGAATCTTTTTCCAAACAGAATCTCACTGCATTCTCTGAATTTCTTCCATCCCACTCTTGTTCTTGTAGTTACTGCAGCTTCACATTCTCCACTGGCTTTCAACTTATCACCAAGATAGCGAAATCCCTTCACACTTTCCACTTCATCACACATTACCTCCTGTGCACCATTTCTCCCACACCATTTGCGCTTTATTACATTTACTACAAACAAAAAATTTTGCTGCATTTGTAGTTACTTTCTTTAACTTTAAAGACCTTCCATGAATCCATTGGTGACATTTTGTGCATAGCACTAAGTTTACAGTCATCTTTTGGCTACATATTCCATGTAGGTCTATTCTACTTGGTAATGTTTGTATGGCTTCACCCTCTGACCCACATATCATCATTTTTGTCTTTTCAAGATTCCCTTTCAGTTCCTTTTTCTCCAATGCACTTCTCCATTTAGCTCAACTCAAAATAAGATTAATTTTTTTTCAATAAACAGAAAAACTAATGCAAAGTGCATTATATATGCATTTATATTGCTGGCAAAGAATGGAAAAAAGTAGGACAAGCAGAAGATGATTTTTATGCAATAAATAGTGGTGCATATGCCTGACATTCCATTTTTAGAATAGCTCTAATTTTTAGAATTAAAAAAATGTTTTTGTTGCTTGGATCTAAATAGCATCAATTTATGAAATGCAGAAAAAAATTTTAAAATTTGCAACGTTCAGCATGAATGGGTTAATTTTCAGAAAACTGTTTGTTGAAAGAGAAAAAAAGCACAAAAAACTTTCTTTTTATTACTAGTGTTGTTTATATGCTTTAAAAAATTATAACGTTCTAGTTTAGTGTAACTATGAAGAAGCTAAGAATCGTAAAATGTAGGTTAGTGCCAAAGAATTTATTTGGTTTATATCATGGGTGAGCAACTATAGCCCACATCAAAATTACATGCAGCTTGCAAAATCTTCAAGCAAATAATAAAAAATTAATTAAAAAATTTTTTTGTCTTCAACTTAAGGTGTTAGTGAAATTTACATTGAAATGAGAGTAAAGATTTTTTTGTTCACAATCAAATTCTAGGTTTGACTCTTTGGATATTATGCTTTGACTTAATTATGCTATAGTGTGGCCCTTAAAGAAAATAAACTTCTGAATGTGATCCTCAAGTTGAAAACCTTGCTCATTTCTTGTTTAAACTTAGTAAGCTTATGTAAAATATTACTTTTAAAGAGGCAGGCCCCCTGTTTCTTTCTACAATTTAACAAACCCCTCCTATTTCTTTTTAAAAATTTATCCCTGACTGAAGTAACTAATTAAAAAAAAGGGTGCTAGATTCTGTATGTCACTGAATTCAGTGTGTGCTAAACCTTAAATACCAAACTTGTTTGCCAAACTTTTGGCACTGATTTTTGCAATCCTCCAGAGAGATTGCATACAATGAGGAATGTTACAGATATCATTCATTAGTGCTGTCTTACTCTTTACAATTGCTTATTGTTTGGCCAATATCAAACATGTTCACTAGACCAAGCCAGGTTTTCATTCTATTGACACTGTCATAAAATTTCTTTTTTAGGTTTGCCCTGCATTGGCTATGGGAAATACAATTGTTTTAAAGCCTGCATCATATACAAGACTTACTGCTTTACTGTTTGCAGAGATTTGTCATGAATCAGGTTTACCTCCAGGTTGGTTATTTGTTTTTCTTTTTACTTTAAAAAGTTGCTTGTATATGTACATGTTAGTTATGAATAAACATTAACTCTCAACTGCCTACCTGCTCTGTTATAAAGAACTCACTTTAACTTTTTGAATTACAACTTGTGTTTTTTTTTAAATTAATTTTTTTGTTATGAATGCAATGATTGGACATGTCTCAAGCATTTAAAAAGTATTTCTGCTGAAAAACATTGGTAATTAAGAAGAACTTTTATGTATCATATACAATACATTGTGAGTATATGACTACATTTTTATTATACGTACTTCTTTAACAAAGTTTTTTATTACATGCAAAGAAAGATAAAACAGCAGCAAAGCATCAAAGAATGAACATAAAATGAAGTAATAAACAACATACCAGCAAGTAATAAACAAAAAACTAATTTGAAAAGTTTTTAAAGTTTATTCTAATGCACAGAATGACAATTTCAAAAGCAATTTCTGCGCTTATTCAAACACAAAGAGACCTCACACGCTTGACAAAACACAAACAAAAAGCAATTAACATAGCCAAACCACTTGCAGTGCTGTCACTTATTTTTTCATACTGGAAAGTGTCTGACTCCATCAAAACAAACATCTTCTGACTGTGCACTTTGCAGTGATCTTCTGGAGTTGCCATCTGTTGCTTTATTGAGAGGATTTACATTGTGCTTTATCAAGCACTCTGCAACGTTCAGTCAAAATTGTAACAAGGTTAGCTGTTGTGATTTAGGATAACCAATTGATTTGCAATGATTGATGTACTGCCACCAAGGTGTGATAGCAGCCAAGTCTACAAAATGAAAATCAGTTGAAGGATCCATTTTTCAGACTTTATCTAAATTCTTTACAAGGATAGTAAGAAGTCTAGCTTGTCAACTCCCCCCATACTTTTGTTGTATTCTAATAGGGAAGATAGCATGCATTGTTTATATATGAACTGGATGACTTTTTGTAATACCTCACTAGGCTCTGATTTGTTTCCCAGTTGTATGCAGATAATAAAATGGTAACTACGGAGTTGTCATTTCATCCTTTGAATCAAGTCCATACACCATTGCTGGTCTCACCACTGAACTGGACACTTTTTCTTTTACTCTAGCTGGTAACCTCCTGTTGCAGATTACTCTTGATACTTTTCTCCATTCGTTCCATCCTGCTTGCACTCTTCTCTTTATCTTCCTCTCACAGTTATCACTTTCTTGCACCATTGGTCCCAAATACTTAAATTTCTTTACTTTTGGCACTTTTATATCATCCATTTTTACTGTTTTGTTGTCAATTCCTTCATTTATGCACAGATATTCAGTCTTTGACCTTATTTTCATTCCTCTTTCCAACGCATACCTCCAGCATTCTATTTTTTTGCTCCACTTCTTCCCAGGTCTCTTCGCAAATCACAATATCATTAGCAAACAGCATCGTCCATGGTGGTTCTCTTCTTACTTCGTTTGTTAGCCTGTCCATTATCGCTGCAAACTGGAACGGACTTAATGCTGATCCCTAGTGCAGTCCGATCTTGAAACTTTCTTTAGTTCCTACTGCACACCTCACCACTGTTTTGCTTCTCTCATACACATATCCTGTACAAGTCCACATACTTTTCTGCTATTCCTAATTTTTTTATACAGCTCTTCTCGCGGAACCTTGTAAGCTTTCTCTAGGTCCATGAATGCACAATGAAGCTCTTTCTGTAGTTCCTACTGCACACCTCACCACTATTTTGCTTCCCTCATACATATCTTGTACAAGTCGCACATACTTTTCTGCTATTCCTAATTTTTTTATACAGTACCACAGCTCTTCTTGCGGAACCTTGTTGTAAGCTTTCTCTAGGTCCACAAATGCACAATGAAGCTGACCTTCACTGTACTTTTCCATCAACATTCTTAAGACAAACATGGCATTAGTAGTTCTCTTTCCTGGCATAAATCCATATTGCTGTTTACTGATCTCTACACTATCCCTTAGCCTAGCTTCAATAATTCTTTCCCATACCTTCATTGTGTGGCTCATTAGCTTTATTCCTCTGTAATTTCCATAGCACTGTGCATCCCCTTTTGTCTTATAGATTGGGATAAGCACACTCCTTCTCCATTCTTCTGGCATCCGTTCACCCACTAATTGGTCTTTTGAACAGTTTGGTCAAAAACTTTATCCCCATCTCTCCCATGCACTTTCAAACTTTTACTGGCAACTCATCTAGCCCAACCGCTTTATCTTTTTTCATCCTTCTCAATGCATTCTTCACTTCTTCTCTACTGATGCAATTTACCTCTTCGTTAACCACTTCTGCTTCCTCTTTCCTAGATTCTCTGTCATTTTCCTTGTTCATCAGTTTCTCAAAGTACTTCCATCTTATTAACACTGCCTCTGAATTTACCATAACATTACCGTTTTCATCCTTTATAATTTTCACGTGCTGTACATCTTTCCCTGCTCTGTCTCTCTGCCTAGCCAATCTGTACAACTCCTTTTCACCTTCTTTTGTTTCCAATCAAGCATACAAATTTTCATATGCATGTCCCTTTGCCATTGCAACTGACTTTGTTGCCTTACTTTTTTCTTTATACCTGCTGTTTAATGCTATTGGTGTAAATTTTGTTTTGAACTGCTTTTTTTTATGTTACATCTGATAAAGTGAGTAGTAGTTCACTAAAGCTTGTGATTTAATATTAATAAAAACTTCAATCAACTTAAGTGCACATTTTTTGTTTTTTCAGATTTACATATAAACATTTAGAGTTGTGAAGTTTGTTTTTCATGTAAATTTTATGCAATCTGTGAATATTTTGTCATTGAGAACCTATTTCTCATTTCAATTCAATTTCATCAACATTAGAATAGCAGAAAATATAGTTCATCTAAATATTTTAAAATTAAAACATAAAAATAAAAATGAATTATGTTAAATTATGTAAAAAATCCAATTGTTAAAAGAAGGATGTAAAAAAATAGCTATTATTTTGAGGTTAAAGTAGAATTTTTTATTAGTTACATTTTTATTCAGGTGTGTTTAATGTTGTAACTGGAGATGGAGCATTTGGGAGTAAACTTGCTGCTCATCCAGATGTTGATAAGGTTGCATTTACTGGTTCCACACAAGTAAGTGCAAAGGTTTTAGAATGTAGTAATAAAACTTAACTTTTTATGGTGGTGTAGCAATTAATTCCACAGCTCAAATATAATTTTATATTTTCACATGAAACATTATACAGATGAAATCGGTTAATTGTATACCACTTAAACATATATTGTTTTATTGCATACAAATCTGAAATCCCGAACCAAATCCCATCTCTTATTAAGTAAAAATATTGGTTAATCGCATACCACTTAAATGAATAAATTGGATTATCGCATAAGATTTTCGTCACAGTTGCTATTTTCATTCACTTAGTCACATTATTTCACGGGAGGAAAACATTTGCGAAACAATAATGCAATCTACAATGGGATCGAAAAAGTAAACAGTGGTAACTTAATCTATCAGGTGGCTACTACTTGCTGTGAAATACAAAACAAAAGAAGTGGAATAGCAGTGAAATGCAAAACAAAAAAGTGCAATAATCTTTAATGCATGTCATGCAAAGGATGTCACTAAAACGTCATTGTCCAATTGTTCAATTGTCCAATAAAAGCAAAATCAAATAAAGAACGAAAACGCTCTTGATGTAATTTGTCACTGATTGATCTGTCAAGAAGGTGACTTGGACAGATTTATCAGTTTGGAGAAGGTGATGGACAATATTGCAAAAAATTTAAAACAACAAACACTGGAAAAGTTTTTTTTAATTGCAAAATAAATGTTTAATTGCTAAAATTGAGTGATTTTAAAACAGTGTGTCATAGTTAAGGTCGTGGCACAAGAAAGACCAACAAACATTAAAATTATGCATATTTTCTTGCTAGTGTTTGTACAATGTCTTAATCATGTAGAAACATTGCAAAACAAATTGGCAATCTACAATGTGGTCGAAGGGTAATCATATAAATCGGTTAAACGCATATAGCAGATAATCGCATAAAAATGCCTGGTAAATTGAATATGTGATTAACTGATTTCGTCTATATAGCTTTAGTTATTATCTATCTGAGTTATAAAATTTTGTTTAAAACATTGAATTTAACTTTCACATGCTCTATTTTTATGCTTTTTTTAAATTTCACATCCTGCCGTTCCATATTGTATGATCATGTGATAATATGCCTACTTGTTTACAGCAATGTGGCTTAGTCACAAATTGTAGTATATGGAGTCACTCTATGGCAGATATCAATTAGATAAGTTAACTTCTGTTATGATTATGCTCTATTAAATTGTCTCTATTATTGTAATTGTTTGTTTTGTTTTTATTTCTGTTTGAATAAGTGAATAAATGTACTGTAAATAGAATCAAGTTTGTGATTAACCTTCTGAACATAAACTACAGCATTTAAATTTGAACACAATGCTCTTAGCCACTACAGTATCATGCTATTAAATTAGTGCTATTGAATACCAAATCAAATAGAGTTTGATATCTTGCAAAGTAAATGTAAATATGGTATAATTGATTAAGTGTCAGATAATTTAAATTTAACTGCATAAAACTTTCATTTGCAGCTGCTCATGTAATGCTGTATATATAGTAGAAGTGGTAAGATTGACAATAAAGAGCTTAATGAAAACTTAGGGCAGCAAATTAAATTACAAGGGCCACACATAGAATTTTATTAAAAAACGTCAATAGTTTGTTTTGCTTTTATGGCTCATTAGGAGGTAACTCTAAACACAAGCAAAAAAGTACATAATTAAAATGCTATGTTAAAACCACACTATGCACCACTTTCTGGCTTTCCTCTTATGGAGGCCAGGTGTGCTGATGTGCTGCAACTTACCCGAATATCTGCTTCTTTGCATATAGCCTGTTCATACTCTGGGATAGCTCTGGCAAATTCCTTGTGATTGCATAAAAGCAGTGAAAGGAAGGTTGATACCCCATTGGTCACCCCAAAAGGCATGCGACAGTACTGGTATACAGGGTGGGGAAAAATTTCTGGACAAATTGAATTGACAATATTTCAATTATGGTAAAGGAATATTAAACAAAAATATTATAATATTTTTACTAGGACTATCACAAAATAGGATATGTGTCTATATTTCAATATGTTCTCCTTTAGCTTTTACTACTCTCTTGACTCTTCCTCTGAAACTCTTAACTAAAACACGGAGCTTCTCTTTGGCCCAGGCTTTCTTCAGAGACACCTACTTAGCACAGGCTTCAGCCTCTAATATTGACCAAATATTGATGTCCAGAGGATTCAAATCAGGTGAAGCAGGGGCCACATTTTCTTGCTCCAAAAATTTGGAAAATTGGCTCTGGACCACGCTTAAGTTTTTCTGGACGTGTGGGAAGGAGCACCATCTTGTTGGAAGGTGAAGTTTTTGTTTCCGAAGTGTTTCTTCATTACTTGAGATGCAGGGATCAAAATATCCTCAATATATGCATTTGTATTTAGTTTCGTGCCTTGTTTGATGAAAATGAGGGATGACTTTCACGTTTTGGAGACTGCCGCCCAAACCATGACCAAGGCCGGTTTTTGTTGGTGATAAACTGTTTTTAGATGTTCAGAGATATTATCGCATTTCTTTGCCAGGACTATGTCATTTTAAGAATTGAATTTGAAATTGTACATCCCCTTCTAGGACGGTCTTTGTCATCACCTAGCTCCTTAAATCTTGCTACAGTGTCATACACAGTTGATTTTGGTACTTTAAGCAACCTGATGATCAGCAAATTTGACACTCCTGTGCGATGAAGCTCAATAATGGCATGACGTTTACCAATTTTTGATAAATTTTATGGCAATTAAAATTAAAAAATCAAACTGTAAATGAAGAATGATAATACAGCTTTTAATTGATCATCAGTTATGCTTTTGAGCAATTAAAATTTGTTTAAATTTAAAGCTTAAAAATAATTCCAGAGACTTTTTCCCCCATCCAGTTTTCATTAGCTTCAAAAGCAGTAAAATTTTGGTCTTCTGTTGCCAATGGGACTTGATAATATGTGGATTTTAAATCAACAGTACTGTAATACTTTGATTTTGCAATTTGATTTATTAGTCCATCTTTGTGCAGAAGTGGATATGTGTCCAAATGTGTAAAAGCAGTTAATTGTTTGGGAATAATCAGTGACCATTCCTTTTTACGATTTTCATCTTTAGTAATAAGTATCTGTGAGCGCCATGAAGAATGAGATGGTTTGATGATGCCTTCTTCAACAAGTCTTAAAATTTCTTGTCAGATTCACTATACTGTCTACATTTAGTCGCGACAGGAACACAATCAGGGAAAATAGATCTAAAAATTCTTGGTGGTTCGATTTTAGCAGCCATCACGTTGCAAGGATTATTTAAGGGACTATTAACAGAAATAGCTTTTTGAGAGCCATGCATTTTAAATTTGATTTCACTGTGCAGTTTCATAAAATATATTCCTAAGATTATGTCTGCACATAGTTCTTTCATAACCCCAAGTTTAAATTTTGGGTAGTTATTGTTGAATACTTTAACGTTTACAAGAACTGCTCTTTTGACTTGTACAGAATGTAAGTTAGATGCCATAGTAATAACAGTTTTGTACATATGGACTGCAGTTCTTGTTTTTCTGCTGAAGTTTTTGAAGATTTTCTTCATTTTTGGGGAATTGCAACAAGCAGATTGACACCTTACCATCCAACAGGGAATTCACAAAACGAACACTGGAACCAAACAATTTGGAGAACAATCGAACTCATACTGCATAACAGAAGACTTTCAGAAGAAGCTTGGGATGTTCTTCAAAAGGTCTACATTCCTCCTGTGTGCTGCAATGAATTTGACATCTCACAACAGATTTTTTCAGTTTCATTGCAGGTCGATGCTAGGAAAATCTATACCGAGGTGGCTTCTGAACCCAGGACCTGTTTTTCTTTGTTATTTTGTGAGAAATAAAGAAGAACTTTTATGCTATGAAGTGGAGCTGATTGAAAGCAATTCAAAGTTTGCCCATGTTTGTTTTAAAGATGGCAAAGAATGTACAGTTTCACAAAAGATCTGGCTCCTAAACCATTTCAAGGCTCTGCTGGTGACAGCAACGGCCTACAAACATCTGTACCTAATGACAAAACCGAAATAGAGATTCCTACCAATCTTGATGAACAGCAACCTGCAATTACTTCAAACCCTCCACTTCCCAATGAATTGCAAAATGCACCAAAGAAATAAGTCAAACTGACAAAATTTTATCCCAACCAACTACACCCGATCCAAGACATGAACTAAGACGGTCTATGCAAATGCAAAAAGCACTGATTTGTTATGGAAACCTGGTGTCTTATTGATTTTTGTATTATTAATGTTTTCAATATACATTGTTTGATTTATCATGAATTTTAAGCGAGGGGGAGAATATCATAAGTTTCAAATCCCTGACAAATCACTTTAAGATTATAGTAACCTTGTATGTCATTCACCACTCTCATTTAAAACCTGCAATGTCTTCAGCTGATTTCTGTTTCTATTTAACATCTTAGTTCAACTGCCAGTTACTGTATGTGTTGTGTTTGCTTGGTATGTTAATTTATTTTGTTATTTAGAGTAAGTTTCTAATAGACATCCATGACACCTATTAGACCAATGTTCTTGACTTTTACAAGCTGAGATAATTGGTAAAGAATAAACAGGCCAACCAACTTGCATTCTTTGGCTCCATCGTAGGAACTCCTAGTAACGTCAAAAACTAAGCCATTGTTCATGATACAGGCATGGTCACTGCTGAAAAGGAGAGATTTTTTGCAATGATTGATGATTCTGCTGTCATTCTTGCTAATTGTACAAACCACTCGGCGAAAATAATGGCATTGCCCAGCAGTTTCTCTGAAATGGAAGGGAAGAAATCAACAACATTAAATGTTGGAAACCTGCCTCTTTTCTTGTAAGGAAAGTCCTTAAACCATGAAATCACTGTGGGAGTGCCTCACCATTAGAGTAGACCAGTAGATTGTCATATTCTGCTGTTGATTTTTTGCAAAATTTTCTTACTTCCCTATCAAAATTGGACTTAGCAGGGTTTATTAATCTACGTTTAATATTGTTCAAAAAATTTGTTTGTGTTCCTTTAATCTAATAAATGTGTTACTGGTATACTGATCTCGTAAGCAATTAGTTAAACAATGCATCATTAAATTAAAAATGAATGTATTAATAATTGAAACAAATTAAGCAAACAATACAAGGAACAAATGAAGACAGAAATTGTATAACTTGAAATATAATAATTATAGGATTGAGCTATGAAATTATAGATTTCTGTGAAACAATTGATGATTTTTAACTAATTTGGACTCTATGCCAAAACCTTTACAGAAACACAAGAAAACAATACACAGATACAGTAACAATTTCAAACAGTATTCTAGTCTATAGGTGTTTGAACAGTAATCGATAAATTCAAAAAGCTTTTTACAGAGCTAACAAATCCACTCTCTTTATCCAATAATTAAACTTAAATTTATAAGAAGACAAAACACTTCAGCTGCAGTGGTGAGAGGCAAATCAAGCTTATAGTGGCTCTTATTAAATGTTGGATAACAAAAGATGCGAAATTAACTGAAACGAAAGTCAAAAGTGAACCGGGTTGGAAACTTGCTGTTAACAAAATGCCTTTTGTTCAGCTACTTGTTCAATTCTATCATCCAGTTTAAGTTGTTCTGTGATATGTTTGGCCTCTATGTTTATTTTTCTTGCTGTGTCTTTACTGATTTTCTGATATTTAGTGGTGATGCTATCCTGCAGCAACTTTTCATAATTATTGACTTTGATTTTGTACAGATTTGTTGTTTTATCACCAGGCTACGTCCTTGCTGATAAAACCACAATTTTTGAGTAAATTTTTTGCTGTTTCTCTTACACATATTTTAATGCAATTTTTTAATTTTTTGCTCCTAAAAAATCACAGTAGAAATTTTCATCACTTTTTCACTACCATGTGATAAGAAATTAACAAAGTCAGTCATGTGTGACCACACAACCGGTATATTTAAACGATTATAACTCAGGTAATAATTGATTAATTTCAATCATTTTTTAAAAAAAATTCTTTTAAACAATTTATAGGCTATTAAATTACTTTAAAAGAAAAGGTGTCTTTAAAATAATTTTCGTTATTTTTGTAAAAGATTGTTGCTAAACAAAAGCAAATAGCTTCAAAACCATTTTACAAAAAAAATTTTTTATGCACATTCTTGAAATCAGCATAAAAAAATCATGTTGAAAAGTTGCAATTCAGAATAATACTAAACAAAGTCTGGGAATTGTGGAGGTCTATTATGCAACTTAGATATCTATTCTTTACTTAACACGGTTTTATGTTGTGTTAAAATGTATGTTAAAGTACAACCAAAAAAGCTGTTATAAATATACTTTTAAATAGATGTTAAATTTTGCTAAATATTCCAAACTTTTATCAGGTAGCCTTTGTTTAATTAATGGTTTAATCTTCTTCTTTCAGCCTTTTCCCTTCAGTCAGGGGTAGCCACAGCATATCATTATTCTCCAAACCGTCCTGTCTTCACCGTCCGTCTCCTTCACACCAACTTCCCCCTTATCTTCTTTCACTACATCTAAAAATCTTCTCTTTGGTCTTCCTCTCACACTTTCCCAATACTTCCATTTCCATCATCTTTCTTCCTACATACTCTTGGTCTCTCCTCATGACATGTCTATACCACCTCAGCTTGCCCTCCCTCATCTTCATTCCTAACCATTCTACCTTAATGGTACTCCTGATGTATTCATTTCTAATTTTGTCTTTTCTCGTCACTCCATAGCAAACCTCATCATTTTCATCTCTGTAACTTCCATCTCTTTCACTTGTTTCTTTGTGACTGCCTCTTTCCAATGCATATCTCTAGCATTCTAATCTCTACTCCACTTATTCTCTGGTCTCTTCACAAATCACAATATCATCAGCAAACAGCATCATCCATGGTGGTTCTCTCCTTACTTCATCCATTAGCCTGTCTGTTATCACTGCAAACAAAAACGAACTTAATGCTGATCCCTGGTGCAGTCCAACATTGACCTTGAAACTTTCTGTAATTCCTGCTGCACACTTCACCACTGTTTCGCTTCCCTCATACATATCCTGTACAAGTCCACATACTTTTCCACTATTCCTGATTTTCTAATACAGTACCACAGCTCTTCTCGTGGAACCCTGTTGTAAGCTTTCTCTAGGTCCACTAATACATGATGAGGCTCTTTTTGACCTTCCCTGTACTTTTCCATCAACATTCTTAAGACAAACATGGCATCAGTGATTCCCTTTCCTGGCATAAATCCATATTGCTGTTTACTGATCTCTACTCTATCCCTTAGCCTAGCTAATAATTCTTTCCCATACCTTCATTGTGTGGCTCATTAGCTTTATTCCTCTGTAGTTTCCACAGCACTATGGGTCCCTTTTGTTTTTATACATGTAGATTGAGATAAGCACACTCCTTCTCCATTCTTCTGGCATCCGTTTACCCATTAATAGTCTGTTGAATACTCTGATCAAAAACTTTATCCCCATCTCTCCCATGCACTTTCAAACTTTTACTGGCAACTCATCTGGCCCAACCGCTTTATCTTTTTTCATCCTTTTTAGTGCGTTCTTCACTTCTTCTCTACTGATGCAATTTACCTCTTTGTTAACCACTTCTGCTTCCTCTTTCCTAGATTCTCTGTCATTTTCCTTGTTCATCAGTTTCTCAAAGTACTTCCATCTTATTAACACTGCCTCTGAATTTACCATAACATTACCGTTTTCATCCTTTATAATTTTCACGTGCTGTACATCTTTCCCTGCTCTGTCTCTCTGCCTAGCCAATCTGTACAACATCTTTTCACCTTCTTTTGTTTCCAATCAAGCATACAAATTTTCATATGCATGTCCCTTTGCCATTGCAACTGCCTTCTTTGCCTTCCTCTTTTTTTTTTTTTTTTGTAGATCTTTTTAGTATTTTCATCTCTTATTTTGTCCCATGCTTTCTTTGCCTCTTTCTTTTCTTTTATGCTCTCCTGAACTTTCTCATTCCACCACTATGTTTCCCTGTCTCCGTTTTGTTTCCCAAATCTCACTCCCAGTACAGTTTCAGCTGTTTTTCTTAGCATTTCTGCTGTTTTGTATCACTCATCAGGTAACCCAACCTTGCCTCCCAGAATCCTGGTTACCTCTTGTCTAAACGCTTCTTGACAGCTTGTCTCCTTCAGTTTCCACCATCGTATCTTTGGCTTTACTTTCTCTGCTTTTTTCTTTTTCACCATAAGAGCCATTTTGCATACCATGATACGGTGCTGCTTTGTGACACACTCATTTACTATTACTTTACAATTGCACATTTCCTTCAAGTTCCTCCTTCTGCACATCATATAATCTACTTGAGTACTTTTTCTGCTACTTTTATACGTCACCCTGTGTTCATCTTTTTTTTTGAAATAAGTATTGACAATTGCCAAATCCAACCTTTTCCCGAAATCCACAACCATTGATCCTTTCTTATTTCTTGTTCCAGCACCATACTTCCCCATTATTTTCTCATATCCTATGTTTCCTTTGCCCACATGTCCATTAAGGTCTGCACCAACAACTATCCTCTCCTCTTTTGATACACCTTCTATTAATCCATCCAGGTCTTCTCAAAAATCCTTTTTCTCCTCCATGCTGTTGTTAACCTGTGGAGCATACGCACTTACTATATTTAAAATAGACCCTTTTACTTCCAGCTTCATGGCCATCAATCTGTTTGACACCCTCTTTACCTCCAGGACACTTTCAACCAGCTCCTCCCTCACCACTATCCCTATCCCATTTTTTTTTCCATCAGGTCTGTTGTAAAATAGTTTGCATCCACCTCCAATGTTCCTTGCTTTACTCCCTTTCCACTTTGTTTCCTGTAGACACAATATGTCTACATTCCTTTGCTCCATCATATCTGCCAGCTCTCTTCTCCTTCCAGTCATTGTTTCAATATTTAAGGTACCCACCCTTATGAGTGAGTGTCTTTTCACACCTCCTGCTGCCTTTTAACTTGCTTTCCTCCTCTCTTTCTCCTCTTATTTTTACTATGTTCAGCAGTAGCATAATTTCCACAGGTGCCCTGCTGTGCAACACCTAAGGCAGTCGTTGGTAACCCGGGCCACGACTGATCTGGTATGGATTGATGATTGTAATGCATTTGTATAATCTGGCAAGTATAATGGTTTAATCAACAATATTTTTTTATAGATTGGACAAACACTAAGAAGATTGACTGCTGGTTCTGGAAAAAAATTGTCTTTAGAACTTGGAGGCAAATCACCTATTATTGTGATGGATACTGCTGACTTGGATAGTGTTGTTGAAGGAGTTGTTGATGCAATATGGTTTAATCAAGGACAAGTAAGTAAGATATTCTAAGTATTTCTGAAATATATTGGCTATATTTTTAAGTTCATTGTTTGTATAATTTATCGTAAGCCTTTGGCTTATTCAACCAATACTTTTCTAAGTAATATAAAATTAAGCTGTCACATAAAAGAACAATGCAATAAAACCATTTAGTTTTGAAGGATTAATATTTAACAAATCATACTAATGTGTAACTACAGTCAAATTTTGATTTTTACAAAAGTTTGTGTATTGTAAGTTGAACCGTTTTCATTTCTTATGAATTGCTTAGCAATTGATAAATACCAACAACTTCTATGCTTAACTGAGTTTGCACCAAGCACAGAATGTTGTTAAGGTCATTTTGATATGACAAGTTCCATTTTAATTTATCACTTTTATAAAGTTGTAAATAACATTTACTCAAATACCAATTATAGTTGTTATTCTTAACAAAAAATCTTGGCTAATATCACTCAACTCTATAAACTTTAGTTTGTTACACAATGCCAATTCTAAATTACATACCTTATAAAGATGACATCCAAGCATCTAGAAAAACCATGAGTAAACACAATCTTTAATTACACAAAACCTTATAAAGTTGAGTGGTATTTAGCTGAGATTTTTTTTGTTAAGAATGATTTTAAAAATAATTTTCCCAGTTTATGCATCTTTTATTGCAAATTTGGATCTGATTTAGTTGTCAACAATTTTACATTATCATAGTTGCCAATTGATATTAATGAGTAAAGTTGATAGTGTTTGATAAAGCCATAATATTGTGTCAGACACTGTATTCTTTTTAGTTGCATTGTCCTTATTTTTTAAAAATCATTTTCCTTATTAAGTGTTTAAATCTGGTGCTGTCAGTTTTAATTATTTCTACAGTAATCATTAGACACTGAAGACCATTTTTCTGTGATTGCTTTAAACACTTTAATTGGTGAAACGTGTCAATTCCAAGTAAAACCACTTAACATTTAAGAGTGCACAGAACATTAAATTAATAATGGTTCTTGGATTTGATTAGACTGCAGTGCATCAAGCATTAGTGTAAATTATTCCCACAAGTTACATGTGATAAAATTTACATGTTATTGTTTCTTGTATAGTTTTGCAAGAAAGAAGTAAATAAAAAAAAATTTTTTACAAGACTACTTTTTGTAATAACTTGCTATTTGGTCTTAAATTTTGGCCATGACTGCAGTTATTTCAACTGAGGTATTGAATAAATGTATATTAAACATAACTTATGTAAATATTATATGTCTTTATAAATAATTTTTATATGAATATTTGAGCTTAGCTATTGTTAAATTAACCAATAAAATGTATTGCCATAAATTTACAGTATCATAGTTTTTTCAAAAAAACAAAAAACAAATAAATGCTGTTCAATTGCAGGGTTTTCAAAGATTTCTAAAATATTTGTTGATTTCAACACTGTTTATTCACAAAAAGTGTTTAACATCTTTTTATTTTTAGACTGAAGGTATTGTAAGTTTATAGCAAAACAGTGTATTTACTTTAATCAAATATCTTAACTCTTATATCAATATTTAAAATAAAAGGTCTGTTTAATATGTTCTATATGTAAGTCTGCTATTTCAGATCATCCTAAAAGTTACATATAATAAAAAAGCTTGTAAAAGACAGATTCTGGAAAATAAAATTTTTACTTTGATAGCTTAATTTACAGCTACAGCTTATGTGGTTGGCAGGGACCATGAAATGTTCTAAGATCTGATATTGGTAAATCTATGCACCAAATAAAAGGAAATATATTTACCTTAAATTTTAATGCAAAAGATCTGGACTAGCCAACTTGTGGCTGCTTTTTCCTGGTTTCATGTGGCTCTTATGCTGATAGCACTGGTCTTCAAAAAACATTTTTTCTTTGTGGCATGAACTTTTGATAATCAATTACGGCTAATTTTTGACTGCAAAATCTGATTTTGTAAGGGTCCAAGCTTAAATTTGCTTTGTCATGTCAGGTTTTTTTGCTGTGTATTTAGCACGTTTTCATGCTTATCATTATTATCATTTTCATGGAAAACAGTGAATTAGTTTAGTGCATTGCCCATTGCTTGCTTGTACTTTTGGGGTTGTGGGAGCAGCAACTTGAGCTCTAAGCATCTTGATCTTTTGCAGGCCAGGTCTTCAGTTAAATCCTGCCAGCAAGCTCTGGGTCACCTTTTAGGTAGGCCTTTTGTGATTCAGAAGAGCATCCATTAATTGCTTTACTGTTTGTGGGACATTCATTTCACATGGCCATACCAGCGCAGCTGTGATCTTTTATGCAGAGTGCAGCAGTTTGATGTTGAGGGATTGGAAAGTGTCAATGCTTTTTATCTTGTCAAGTGGGGATAAACTTCTGGCTTTTCACAAAAAAAAAGATTTTGGCCATTAGTACTTGGAATCTCACTCTTTCAGTCATTACCCAACACTCATTACCATTAGTCAGAATAGGAACAAAAATCAATTTAAAAACAGAAAGCTTTGCTTTTGTACACAGCTCTCATTTCAGTACAATTGATTGGTAAAGCCAATGCATTACTGCACTTGCTTCTTTTATACTGGTGTCCAATTTGTTGTCCTGTCTACCGTCACTCAAAAATAAGACTCCAAGATACTTAAATTTTTCCATCTTCTGGAGTGTTACTACATTTGGTTTGAAAGAACACTATACAGGGTGCCTTGACAAGCACATAATTTCAGTTTCAGTTGTCCTAATTTTTATCCCAGCATTCAAGCATGTGTCAGAAAACCAATTAAGTGCACATTGCATTTTTATACTTATAGGCCAAATTTTAACTTTCAGTATTGGCAATATCATAAGCGTATGACGGCAACAGCTCAAGCATTCTTACTGAAATCATCTTCAATGAAATATTAAAGTCTACATAGGCCTGGAGAATTAATAGCATTTTGCTTTTTGTAATAAGACTCTTCTTTTCAACAAGCATAAACATTGGCAGCAAATAATGTAAACATTGTATGTAACTTAAAAAAAGATATTTGCATGTGCTTGTGAATGTCCCAAATACTTGAACAAGGCATGCTGTATCTGTTGCCTTGCTTCAAACATTACTTCTGCAGAATCTCTGCTTGTCAAAAAGATGTGCTTTGCTAACTGTAATTAAATAAATATTAGGCCACATTTTTCGAAGTTCACTTTTATGCCATCAAAACGCTCATAGAAATTTCATGCACAAAATAACTATATTCCTGTAGTAGAAAGCAGGGATATGAAGCCAAAGTTTTTTCTTAAGGCTCTGGCTCCAGAGTGTAATTTTTGGCTTCATGGCTCCAGCTCTGGCTCCTGAGTGTAATTTTTAACTTAGAGTTGGCTCTGACTCTGGTTCTTTTTAATCATAAATCAAAGACCAAGAAGCAAACACTAGGAAAAAATATTCACACAACAAAGAAAAATCATCAGCAGTTGAGAATAAAGTAGCTCATTTTCAGTATATGCTGGGCCATAGATTGAGAAATGTTGATTAATTGTAAAGGAGAAATAAGCTATTAAAGAGTAAACTGATTGATTGATTGTTGAAGAAAATTAAAAGTACAATAGTATTTGTTAGATGTTTTATTGTTTAATTGTCGTTATTTGAAGGGTATCCACTCCAGGTCAGACACAAACAGGACTGGGGCTGAGGGTTTATCTTTTTACTACCCCAGACTGCTGCACTGCCTGAATCAGATGCTGGCAGTGATGTTGTTTAGCCAGCATCGAGTTTCGTCATCCAAAACCGTCAAACCTTGTGCTCCATGTGGTGCCCGATGTATAGGACATGCTGTTAGTACATGGTCTGCAGTTTGCTCAGAGGTGCCACACTCGCAATTCAGTGAAGGAGCAAGACCCCATTTGTTCATGGACAAATGGAATCACCCAACACCAGTCCGCAGGCGGTTGAGCTTAACCCAAGCTGCTTGGGGTAAGCCCATCCCAACAGGTCTGGCACTGGTCTCGGGCACAAAAGCACAGAGCCTGGAAGCATTTTCACAGTACTCCATTTTCCATTTGTGATTTGTCCATTCAGAGGCACAGATGCCAAGTCTGGCAAGGTTGTCCAAAAGATTCCGTGTACCTGGCACAAACAGGCGTCTGGATCTTAGTCTCGCTTGGCAAGTATCTGGGGATCCACTTAAAAGACCATACAAGATATGATTGGGTTCCAGAGATCCACAGTGAACCAAGGAGAGTGTCGCTCCCATCCAGCAAAGCTCAGCTGGCTGGATGCCTGAGAGTACAGGTAGGTGGTCCGTTGGAGTGGGATGCATGCATCCAATAACTATGTGCAAGGCGTCATTCAAGACACTGTCAATGAGGCGAGTAGGAGCACTGCGACACCAGACTGGTGCACAGTACTCAGGTGTTGAGTAGACTAGAGATAAGGTGGCTATGCATAGTGTTTTAGCACCAGCATCCCATTCCGAGCCCACGAGTCACCTCAGCAGTGTGATGCACGAGGATAGTTTTTTGTGCAATGCCACTAAATGGTGATGAAATGTGAGCGATCTGTCCAGTTTTACCCCAAGATAAGTAGGGGTTGGACAGAATGATAAAAGTTTATCATTGTTGTAGACTTTTAGCTCACGTTTGGCCTCTTGATTATTTAAGTGAAAGGCTGCTGTCATCGTCTTAGTGTGACTGAGCTTCAACCTCCAAGTCTGGAGATATGCTGACAGTGTGACATGTCTTGGCTTAAAGTCCCCTCCAAGTCCTTCCACTTTCCAGAAGAGTGCAACAATGCTAAATCATCAGCATAACCAAACTTTCTGGAAATCATGGAAGGAAGATCATACATATAGATGTTAAATAGGAGGGCAGCCAAGACCGATCCCTGAGGAATGCCGTTTTTAAGATGGCGTAGCCTGTTTTGCTTGCTGTCACTGGTGGTAAGGGTGAAACTTCGATTTCGGACAAGCTCCATAATCATTTTGACCATGTGCTTATCCGGAAGTAGTCTCAGCAGCTTGCAGGTAAGGCCACAGTGCCAGACAGTGTCATAAGCAGCTGTCAGATTGATAAATACGGCACCGGCCTTCTTTTTAGCCTCAAAAGAACCCTCAATGTTCTGGGTTAGCAGAACAACTTGATCTATGGTTGACTTCCCATGTCAAAACCCAGCCTGCTCTTTAGGGAGCAGTGGATCGATTAATGGTTCAATGCAGGTGTAGATAAGCCTCTCAAGGATCTTGTAGGGGACACAGAGCAGAGATATTGGTTGATAACTCTTTGGGTCCCCCACGGGCTTTCCTGGTTTTGGGATCGCGACCACAAGTGCTCTTCTCCAGATCTTGGGAATTTTGAGTCAGCACAAACAGGAAGAAAGGAAGTCATGTAACCAGGACTTCAAAGCAGCTCCAGCATGGAGTATAAGCTTGGGGCAGATGGAATCAGGTCCCGGAGCTTTATCTGGTTTTAAATGTTGAAGGGCAGCAGTAAATTCTCTCTGTGAAAAATTGTCAGAGATATTTACTGTGTCTGGTGTTGTGGCCCTCCAAAGGTCAGGCACTTCTTGAGAGACAAGTCAAGATGACTTGTGATCAACAGCCTAACCAGCTGAGATGCAATAGCATCAGCTGAACAGTGACAAGGAGAGTGTCGTGACCTACCAGTAAGGTTGTTTAAAATACTCCATGCTTTTCGACTAGAGTTTGAGAAGTCAATGCTTTGAACTGCCTCAGACCATCAATCCCTCTGCTTCCTGTCAAGCTTGGCAAGAAGAGCTGTAGCAGCCAAACTTGAGTCGTCTCCCTGAGGAGACTGCAGAAAGGTTTTATAGAGGGATTTACACTCTGCATCCCAACACAAAATATAGTTATTTTGATACCCATGTGGGATAGTCTTTTTGGCTGGTTTTTTAATGGTGTTACAGAAGTCCTGGTAAGCTGCATCCACATCAAGTGAATCAGGCGGCAACAAAGTCTTTGTGAATTTATTTGTCAAAGCAATGTAGTGACTCCATTTAGCCTTGTGGAAGTTCCATCGCTTACCAGGCATGCTTGGCACTGCCATAGCAAACCTTGGTGGTGTAATAAGCAAAGGTTGATGTTGTGACCTGGGGAACTTGTCAAGGACACGTCTATCCAGTAAATGACTGTTTGGACCTATGCTAGCGAAAGCTAGATCTGGATTGGTGCCAGTGTTTCAGTGGGCGGAATAAAAACTGGCAGTGTCCTTGGCATCATATAGGAGGGCAAGACAATTAATACTTGCCCAGCCAGCCAAGCACTCACCGTCTGGACTGTTGTCGTTGTAACCCCAGTCAGCATGACAAAAGTTAAAATCGCCAGCGTACAGACAGGGGTGAGGAAACATTAGGAGATCCAGAATTTGCAATCACATTGGCGGTGCTTTGTAGATGTAGACTATTTTA
The DNA here is from genome assembly GCA_963680785.1 of Diplosoma virens. Taxonomy (NCBI): domain Eukaryota; kingdom Metazoa; phylum Chordata; class Ascidiacea; order Aplousobranchia; family Didemnidae; genus Diplosoma; species Diplosoma virens. Next base: position 38,375,223 of record OY796895.1, read on the forward strand.
TAGCCATCAACATCCACATACAGCCACTTGATCTCTGATGTCAGTGGAGATTGGTCCAAAAGCATGTATCTCATTTGCTCGTGGACAAACATGGCAAGGCCATGCTTCCTGCTTAAAGAAGACCCAGCTAGTTGGTAGTTTGGAAGTACCAACTTCTCTGCATCAGTGCAGTGGGTCTCCTGCAGTAGGATGACGAGTGCCTCAGACTGCATAGCAAGGTGAAGAACGTTCATCTTGCTTGCAGTGAGGCCTGCAATGTTCAGCTAAAGAATAGTGGGTCTTCGGAACTTGTTGACAATGTGCCTTGAAAAGGGCAGTTTTATCCTAGCATTGCTCTATCGTGAAAAGGACATTTGCCGATTAGCAGACCCACACTGAACATCGGAATGGGTGGATATCCTTCCATTTTGGTAGGTTCGGTTTTGGTCTGTCATTTTAAAATCTCATGGCCCAGGCTTCGTGAAAACACCTACCATCTGGGCATTGTTTAATGATATACAACAAACTTTGAGCTAAAACAAAATAACCCCATATTTCAAAAGTTTAAAGAAAAAGTGTTTTTTTGTGGTGGAGCTGTGCATGTTGGATAAAAGTCTAACTGTCCAGCTCAGAACAGAGAGTGCTATATAGTTGTGGAAAATTGGAACACTACCAAAAGGTCTGCCAAAATAAAAACAAGAAATCTATTTTATATTTATTTCAATTTGTTAAAACTGTAAATGATAACTCTAAAAACTCTTTGGTTTTTTTTGCAAGTGTACCATGCTGTTTAAAACTCTTGTAGTGACCTGTTTTTTGCAGAATGTGAAGCTTGATTGCTTATTAGATTTTGGTGCCTCAGAAAATTTTGACAAAAATGTAGTTGATGAATTGAGACTAAAAATTTTTGGTGCAAATATGACTTTTGAAGCCTGTGCGAATTATATTAGTACACCCATTTACTGTTTGAAGTCACAAGAAGTGTTTCCTCCTTCCATTGTGTGATTGACAAATAAATAGAGAAACATTATTTAAAGGGAGTCTATGTTTATGTTGATAGCATTTCAGTTTTTCACTGTGGCAAGACCAATCATGATTTAAAACTAAAGGCACTAGCAGCTTTGGAACCTTTAAAAATGTTAAATGTGTGTTTGAGAAAAACTAAATAGACTTGCTGGAATATTGTGTGTCCCATCTAAAGATACAACCTGATCCTGAACAATTCTGCCTTCTCTGTGAACTGCCCCTCCAAAAAAGTAAAACTGAACTTTTAAGGGTAATCAGTATGTTTTCTTACTATGCTAACTGGCTTTCTGACTTTTCTTTAAAATTAAATCTCAAATCTAATCAAAACAATCTTTTTTCTCTAGCTAATGAATCTGCAAGAGTATTTGAAATTCTTAATTTGAATTTGCTTCTGTGTGAATAAAGGATTGCCTTTTACAATAGAATGTGATGCTTTTAACCGTAATTTGGCAATTAGTCTAAATCCAGGTGGTTGCTTTGTTGGTTTTCATTCCTAAACATTTTCTCCCAGTGAATATCAATACTTTGCTATCAAAAACAAAGCAGTGACCAATAATGATGCCATAAAAAAATGGAGTTATTTTCTATATTCTAAACCTTTTCAATTAATTACTGATCAATGACCTGTGTCTTTTCTGTTCAACTCTCAATGTTTAGGGAAAATTTAAAGTACAAAAATTTACAAATAATGAACTGAACTGGGCAACTTTGACCACAATATAGTTCATAGCCCAGGCAAGCAAAATAGTGTTCCAGATATGTTATTAAAAGTTTACTGTGTGGTATATAACAAATTTAATCTAGTGGAAATACATAAAGTACTTGGCCATCCAAAAGTTATTCAATTGTTACATTTTATAAAGACCAAGAATCTACTGTTCTCTGTCAAAGATCTCAAAAAGTTATGTTCAAATTGTCAAATTTGTGCTAAAATAAAATTGCACTTCTTTTAAAAACCTCTAGAAACTCTTGTTGCACCCATGGTAAAGACTGAGTGCTGATTTCAAAGGTACATGACCAGGTAAAAATAACTAAATTTTGTTTGTTGACAAATTTAGTTGTTTTCCTTTTGCCTTTTGCCTTTCTATGCAAAGACATGAGCTCTTTGCTATAGTAAAATTTCCAGACAGGAGATGTTTATTATTTCTGTTACAGACTTGGCTCCTTCAACCCATAATGCAAAAAGAAGCAATATCCACCCTAATGTCTCTTCTTCAACCTGCGAAACAAACAAGTGAAATCAGTTTTTGTATTGAATCTAAACCACAATTAACCTCCAAATCTTCTTTGAATGAATCTGAAAGCAGTGAATTGCATAAAGAAAACTCCTACAACCATCACCTTATAGTTTTCAAGATGAAAATTGTTTAGACTTGAGGTGTTTGGCTCAAATCTGTAAACTACTGAACAGATATGGTATATACATAACTGACTAAGTATGTTTTTTCAGAAACATTTTATTTTCAACCAAAGGAAGATTGTTGTGATTTAATTTAGATTTGAGCTGCTCTAGCACTTACTTGGTTTATACATTTATTACCTTTGTTATTTATTTCTCTCATTGTTCTTTTCTGCATACTGTACTGCTTTGTGCAAACTTTAACTTTAAATAATACTCAGGTTTTGTTTAATTAAAATGCCCCAATACTTATGTTATTCTTGTTTTTTTAGATATCAGTCATGATTTTGTGAATAAAAGCCCAGTTTATGGTTTTCTTTTATGACACCCTACATATACATCTCTTCACATTTTATAATATTGATATTTAAAATATCTGTTTTTTTCTCACCATCTGGTGTGTTGATTAACATTTTGATATGATGTAATTTTTTTGTTGGCCAAATGTGATGTAATGTTGCTAAAAGCTTTATTTTTTGCTGTAACAATAACCTTAAAAGTGACTTTGCATTGGTCATATCTAAATAGACAAACAAAGTAAACTCTCTAACACCTATCAGCTTGAGAAATTAATCCATAAAAGATTAAAGCCTTCAGTTTTCTTTTAAAATGTTTTCCAGGATTTCTTGAAAATTAATTCTTCAGTTAAGTTTAAAATTTTTGGTTTTTCTCAAATATACAGGTAAATGGCATTGGCATTCTACTAGCTGCACAAAATTTTTTAAATGATACTAAAACAATAAAGCAAAGATACTTTTTTTCTTTCAAGTGCAAAACCTTGGTTACTTTATTTGGTGAATTTGTTGTATATTTGTTTTTTGATTTTATTTTGTAAAATTGTTTTATAGGTATGTAGTGCTGGTTCTAAACTTTTAGTGCAGGAAAATGTTTATGATGATTTAATACGTCGTTTAAAGGAGCGTCTAACTCATTTCCGTGTTGGACATTCTCTTGACAAGGTATTTAAATGATTTTAGCTGGGATCATATTTGGTTGAACTTATTTGGTTGCTTGTTGGTACATTACTGTATTGTAAAATAATACTTTTACAATAAATTCTTTTAAGATTGTTACTTCCACAGAATTAGTTTTAATATTTTGTAGAAATTAATTTAGTAACTCGGTATGTTGTGTAATCTTCTAACCTTTCTGTGCCTGCAAGAAGGCTCATCAACAACACAATCTTGGCTGCTTACCACAAGATAAAATTCTTAAATCTTCTTACTGGACCTGCTCTAGGAACCAGTAACAGCAAAAATATAGTCTAGCTAAACCACAGCTCAGACTACCACAATAAGTTCTTTATTAAAAAATATGCCCCAATCCACTTAGGAGCCCAAAATAGTATACAATCAACAGCAAGTTAAGCTCACTAGCTTAATTCTTCAACAATAACTTAAGCAACCAGAGACTTATATTCAAAAACTATGAATTTACACAGCTAACAAATTTCCAATATTGAGTTACTAAAATGAATAATAATCACATTTCTGAGCAAGCCTTATTTATATCAATCAGTCATAAGTTGCTTGAATGTTCTGAAACTTACTAAGATCAAGCCAATCACAAATAACCATTATTATGTCACACATGTCACAATGGCTAGCCAGTCAAATAAATACTCTGGAATTTTCTTTAAAAATTACAAAATTAAGCAGTGTTGCCATTTTCTTGTAAATAAATGTAAAATATTTAAAATGCTTATAGAAACGTTATTTCTTTGGCTATTTGAGCTGGACCAAAGCAAAATTAAAGAGATTGTTCAGGAGATTGTAAATATACATAATGGGGTGATTTTTAAGAACGGAACAAAGATATATAAAAAGTACTATAGATTTATAAAAATTTATGAGGGTTCAGTGCAATGTGAAAATCATTTATGTGGTATGACTAACTTTATTATCATATTTGCCAAAACAGGTATGATTATAAATAAACATAAAACAATTACATGGAAAATTTGGGGGACATGATTTTTTAATAAATAATTGAAATTTCGGACAATTGTGTTTCAAATAATCATGTTTTGCATTCACACCATAATAAATAACAGTTGCATTAAAAATTGCCATAATTTGTAAATATTTTGCATTATATGGAAAATTTTATGTAGATGTTAGTAGCATGGTTGGGTGATTAAAAGCACCATGATTGTGATCGACATTTTCTTGGTTGAAAACCTACCTGTGTCATTCTGTTGTGTCCTTTGGAAAGACACTTTACGGCAATTTTCCTTGCTCTTAGCAAACTGTCCTAAATTTCAGTCATACAATGACAGAAAAAAGTTTTTGACCACCAGTTTTAAAAATATAAAAATTTTTATAATTTTTTACTGGTTTATTAAACATTAAAACAACTTATAAAATTTGATAAAAAATTTTTTGCAGTTATAGTATATAACAAGTTGGGTAAAATGGTGTTTTTGTAAATTTTTATTATTTTTTAAATGATTTTTTAAATAATATGTGCAGAAAAAGTTCGACCGCAAATTTTAATTTTAAATTTTTTCAATTCTTGTTAAAGTGCATTTTAGTTAATAAAATTCTTTAAATGTATTTATTTTGAGATAAAAACTAAAAAAATTGACATTTAAGCAAAAAGCATTAATTGTTCAACTGCATAAAATTCATTGATCTATGCAAGCAATTGCTAAGAAAATAAATTGTTCCCATAGCACTGTCTTGAACGCAATCAAATATCTGAAAGTTACTGTCACTACTACTGAGTGTCAAAGAAGTGCAACACACAAAAAAGGTGTAGGGTGTTCTATAAAGTGTGCTGAATTTGGATTCGGCAAACTTTTTGTGTGTTAAAGATTAAGGGCATACTTTTATCTTTTTTGCAAAGTGGCTTTACTTCAATTAGTGGTTTTTTGTTTTAATGTGTAAAGTACTTTATGTAAAATTGAATTATTTGCTGAATACTGGTACTTGCTTAGTAATTATTGTTTAGAATATTGTGTCATGGAGCAGCTTTCAACTGTGAAACAAATTCTTACTGTTAAGACATTTTACCAAAATGGAGGGCCCAGGTGGTAGGTGCTGGGCCATGAGTAAGTCTGTTCATTGGTGTTAAAAATGACAGACCGAAACCAAACCTACCAAAATGGAAGGGTATCCACCCATTCCGATGTTCAGTGTGGGTCTGCTAATCGGCAAATGTCCTTTTCACAATGGAGCAATGCTAGGATAAAACTGCCCTTTTCAGGGCACATTGTCAACAAGTTCTGAAGACCCACTATTCTTTAGCTGAACATTGCAGGCCTCACTGCAAGCAAGATGAACGTTCTTCACCTTGCTATGCAGTCTGAGGCACTCGTCATCCTACTGCAGGAGACCCACTGCACTGATGCAGAGAAGTTGGTACTTCCAAACTACCAACTAGCTGGGTCTTCTTTAAGCAGGAAGCATGGCCTTGCCACATTTGTGCATGAGCGACTGAGATACATGCTTTTGGACCAATCTCCATCAGCATCGGAGATCGAGTGGCTGTATGTGGATGTTGATGGCTATAAAATAGTCTACATCTACAAAGCACCGCCAATGTGATTGCAAATTCTGGATCTCCTAATGTTTCCTCACCCCTGTCTGTACGCTGGCGATTTTAACTTTTGTCATGCTGACTGGGGTTACAACGACAACAGTCCAGACGGTGAGTGCTTGGCTGGCTGGGCAAGTATTAATTGTCTTGCCCTCCTATATGATGCCAAGGACACTGCCAGTTTTTATTCCAGCTACTGGAACACTGGCACCAATCCAGATCTAGCTTTCACTAGCATAGGTCCAAACAGTCGCTTGTCAGATAGACGTGTCCTTGACAAGTTCCCCAGGTCACAACATTGACCTTTGCTTATTACACCACCAAGGTTTGCTATGGCAGTGCCAAGCATGCCTGTTAAGTGATGAAACCTTCGCAAGGCCAAATGGAGTCACTACATTGCTTTGACAAATAAATTCACAAAGACTTTGTTGCCGCCTGATTCACTTGATGTGGATGCAGCTTACCAGGACTTCTGTAACACCATTAAAAAACCAGCCAAAAAGACTATCCCACGCGGGTATCAAAATAACTATATTTTGTGTTGGGATGCAGAGTGTAAATCCCTCTATAAAACCTTTCTGCAGTCTCCTCAGGGAGACGACTCAAGTTTGGCTGCTACAGCTCTTCTTGCCAAGCTTGACAGGAAGCAGAGGGATTGATGGTCTGAGGCAGTTCAAAGCATTGACTTCTCAAACTCTAGTCGAAAAGCATGGAGTATTTTAAACAACCTTACTGGTAGGTCACGACACTCTCCTTGTCACTGTTCAGCCGATGCTATTGCATCTCAGCTGGTTAGAAATGGGAAATACGAGGCTGTTGATCACAAGTCATCTTGACTTGTCTCTCAAGAAGTGCCTGACCTTTGGAGGGCCACAACACCAGACACAGTAAATATCTCTGACAATTTTTCACAGAGAGAATTTACTGCTGCCCTCCAACATTTAAAACCAGATAAAGCTTCGAGACCTGATTCCATCTGCCCTGGGTTATACTCCATGCTGGAGCTGCTTTGAAGTCCTGGTTACATGACTTCCTTTCTTCCTGTTTGTGCTGACTCAAAATTCCCAAGATCTGGAGAAGAGCACTTGTGGTCGCGATCCCAAAACCAGGAAAGCCTGTGGGGGACCCAAAGAGTTATCAACCAATATCTCTGCTCTGTGTCCCCTACAAGATCCTTGAGAGGCTTATCTACACCTGCATTGAACCATTAATCGATCCACTGCTCCCTAAAGAGCAGGCTGGGTTTTGACATGGGAAGTCAACCATAGATCAAGTTGTTCTGCTAACCCAGAACATTGAGGGTTCTTTTGAGGCTAAAAAGAAGGCCGGTGCCGTATTTATCAATCTGACAGCTGCTTATGACACTGTCTGGCACTGTGGCCTTACCTGCAAGCTGCTGAGACTTCTTCCGCACCCTTACCACCAGTGACAGGAAGCAGAGCAGGCTACGCCATCTTAAAAACGGCATTCCTCAGGGATCAGTCTTGGCTGCCCTCCTATTTAACATCTATATGTATGATCTTCCTTCCATAATTTTTAGAAAGTTTGGTTATGCTGATGATTTAGCATTGTTGCATTTTTCTGGAAAGTGGAAGGACTTGGAGGGGACTTTAAGCCAAGACATGTCTACACTTTCAGTGTATTTCCAGACTTGGAGGTTGAAGCTCAGTCACACTAAGATGGTGACGGCAGCCTTTCACTTAAATAATCAAGAGGCCAAACGTGAGCTGAAGGTCTACAACAATGGTAGACTTTTATCATTCTGTCCAACCCCTACTTATCTTGGGATAAAACTGGACAGATCGCTCACATTTCATCACCATTTAGTGGCATTGCACAAAAAACTATCCTTGTGCATCACACTGTTGAGGTGACTCGTTGGCTTGGAATGGGATGCTGGTGCTAAAACACTATGCATAGCCACCTTATCTCTAGTCTATTCAGCAGCTGAGTACTGTGCACCAGTCTGGTGTCACAGTGCTCATACTCGCCTCATTGACAGTATCTTGAACGATGCCTTGCGCATAGTTACTGAATGCCTGTGTCCCACTCCAAAAGACCACCTACCTGTACTCTCAGGCATCCAGCCAGCTGAGCTTCGCCGACTGGGAGCAACACTCTCCTTGGTTCACTGTGGATCTCTGGACCTCAATCATATCTTGTATGGTCTTTTAAGTGGATCCCCAGATACTTGCCAAGCGAGACTAAGATCCAGATGCTCATTTGTGCCAGGTACACAGAATCTTTTGGACAACCTTGCCAGACTTGGCATCTGCGTTTCTGAATGGACAAATCACAAATGGAAAATGGAGTACTGTGAAAATGCTTCCAGGCTTTGTGCTTTTGTGCCTGGGACTGGTGCCAGGCCTGTTGAAATGGGGTTACCCTGAGTATCTTGGGTTAAGCCAGCGGTTCCCAAACTATGCGCCGCAAAACTTTGTTAGGGGCGCTGCGAAAGCATGCAAAAGTTGTTGTACTTACTGCTTTTCTCACAATAATTGCAGTGTGAAAGTTGTTAGCAGCAACGTTCCCTTCAGAGAACAATTTCAATTGAGGACTTTTTTTTTTTTTTTAGAGAACATCCTGATTTTCGGAGAAAAATAGGGAAATCGGAGATGAAATCGAAGTGAAGACCTTTTTTTTTTTTTCAGAAAACACTATGAGTTTTGGAGAAAAAAAGATTGTTCAAAGAAGTAATTGAACTGAATACCTTTTTTTCATTATGGCGCTATGAGTATTGTTAAGTTTTGAAAGGGTGCTGTGAAAAAAAAAGTTTGGGAACTGCTGGGTTAAGCTGAACCACCTGTGGACTGGTGTTGGGCAATTTTATTCGTCCATGCACAAATGGGGTTTCACTTCATCGAATTGCAAGTGTGGCACCTCTGAGCAAACTGCAAACCATGTACTAACAGCATGCCCTATACATCGGGCACAACATGGAGTACGAGGTCTAACAGTTTTAGATGACAAAACTCAATGCTGGCTTAATAACACCACTGCCAGCATCTGATTCAGGAAGTACAGCAGCCTGGGGTAGTTAAAGGATACACCCTCACCCCCAGTCCTGTTTGTGTCTGAGCTGGAGTGGATACCCTTCAAATGACGACGATGACCAAAATGGAGAATGTGTGATGTAAGCTGTGCAAACACTCCAAACATTTTTGGCAGAAATAAAGTTTCCTGTGAGTCTACTGTATGCAGACTAGTGACAAAGTATGAAACAACTGGTTCAATTTTAAAGGTGAAATCATTTGGGCAGAAACACTCTTATTGGACTAAGGAACAGCTTGTTCTTGTGCAAGATAGTGTCATTGCAAGTCCAGGAAAATCAATTTGCAGACGTTTGCAGCAGTTGGATATCTCAACCTTTTTATTGCATCAAATTTTGCATAGAGATCTCCATATGCACATATTTGAAATTCAACTTATGCAGAAGCCAGCTGATCGTCGGAGGTGGAGGCACAATTTGTTGACTGGGTGCTAGAAAAACTTGCAATGGATAACAATTTTGCAAAATGAATTATTTTTAGTGCTGAGGCCCACTTTCACTTTAGTGGATTTGTCAACAAACAAAATTATTGGTTTTGGGGAAATGAAAACCCTCAATAATGCAAGAGCATGAACTGCATCCATTGAGAACAACTGTGTGATGTGGTTTCTGGGCAGTTGAAGTGATCAGATCGTTTTTGAAACTGCAGTTACTGTTAATGGAGAACAGTTAGGCTATCGAGACATGATATCTATTCAGTTGTGGCCGAACTTGGAAGACTTGGAGATAACAGCTTCTGGTTTCAGCATGACAGAACAACCTATCACCTCATGTGAAATGCTTGCATTACTCCATGAAAATTTTGGAACAAGTAATATCATGTTGATAAAGAATGGCCACCAAGATCTTGCAATCTTACCCCTTGTGATTTCTTCTTGTGGGGGTTTGTAAAATCCAGGTATACACCAACAAACCAGGCTTGATTCTTCAACTCCAGGCTAAAATCAAGCATGTAATTGGAGAGATTGGACCACAGATGTGTAAAAAAGTTATCAGTAATTTTGAAGAGCGCATAAGTGCATGCAGACTCCATGCTAATGGACATATGGTGGACATTGTGTTTCATATGTAAATGGGAGAACTTACTGTTCATAAGTATATAGCCATTTGTGTTTTTATTTGTTTTGAAATTTCAAATTAGGCACATTTTATAGAAAACCTTGTACATATATTTTCAATGGAGTTTAAGTCTGGTGACTGTGGAGACCAGTCTAAAAGTTTTTGGAATTTCAATAAAGCCATGTTTTTGAATTTATGCACTGGAGCATTGTTGTGCTGAAAATGATAATTTTTTCCCATATTTTTTTCAATGTGGTAATGTCTTACTTTGAGAAGATTGCAATATTCAATTGAACTTAGAATGCCCTTAATTTTAATTAGTGGACAAATTCCTTGACCAAAGAACCTGTCATGCACCATTACTGAACCATTGAAGTTGTGCATCTGGGATCACCTTGGCACTTTCATACTGTTTCTCATCTGATCCCATTCTGTTGAACTCTGATTCATCAGAAAACAGCACTTTGCCCAGTTTTCTGCAGTCCAGTTTACATGTTTCTTGGAAAACTCAATTCTGGTATTGTTTGTTAGAGAAACAATTTTCTCCCTTGCAGCATGACTAATCAGGTGATTTTAGACAATTCTAGAAGTCACTTGCATGTTGTAATTTTGAGCTAACAAGGATAAGCACAGCTGGTTTGAACCAGTCTTGCTCAGACATTCTTTTAATCAGTCAATCTTCTTTTTTTGTTGTCTTTTTTAGTCATCCACTTTTCTGCCACTTGAAGTAATGTTTTTCAATGTTTAGTTGTATCCAAAACAATGTTATGGAAGCAATGTATTTTCTTAGCAATTGCTTGCATTAACCAGTGCATTTTGTGCTGTTAAAAATTAATGCTTTTTCCTCAGATGTGAAATTTTTTCTTAGTTATCATTTCAAAATGAACACATTTAAAGAATTTTATTACTTAACACATTAGTCGCAATGTGCACCATGTAGGCTTGTGCTAAACTTTCTAGATGCATGATCTAGATTGCATGGGCTATTATGGCCAATGTGTTGAATGCACTTCAACAAGAATTGATAATGTTTAAATGAAATTAAAATTTTTGGTCAAACTTTTTTTCATACATATTGCTGAAAAAATCATTTTAAAAAGTAATAAAAATTTACAAAAATACTATTTTATGTTACTAGTTGCATATTTAGAAACTGCAAGCAAAATTCTTTTTCAAACGATATAAGTTTTAATTTTTGTAAATCATTTAAAAATTATAAACAATTTTATAGTATTAGATTTTAAAGTTGGTGGTCAAAAACTTTTTTCTGCCACTGTGTAAAAATAAAAGTAACAGAATAAAAAATTTCAACTGATCTTGACATCTTTGGAAGCAGGTCAGGCTAATCACTTGGTCTGTTTATAGTGCCTCTGACATTTTTCTGCAAATGAGGAGGATAAATATTTGAAAATTAAAAGGAAAATATTAATAAAATTTAAATTTGTAATTTTTGGTGCTTGACCAAGTAGATTGATTAAGTAAAACTTCTTTACTTGATGTGCTCACAGGTAAAAAGAAAAATGTAATTATTAGTTTAATGCACATCATAATAAAATTAATAATTATTCTTGATAGTAAAAACTTTGAAAATGAAATAATAACAATACCTGCCTTCCTAACAACAGCAAATGTAAGAGGATTTCCAATAAAGCTTTAATTAATTTGACTTTAATGCCATTATTTACTTTACTTGGAAATAAAACAAATGTTTATGCCTTTTTGATAATTTTTTGCATGCTTGTTAAGTTATTTGATGGAGGAAAGTGGGAGGACATTACCTTCCCATAGCTTTTCATCTTTTTACAATAGTGTTATTTTATGATTTGTCCATTGGAATTACTTTTAAAAACTAATAATTTATATGTATGGTAAATGCCAAAAAATGTCATTCTGATAATGCTTTTGTTTAGCAACAGTAATCTTTAAAATTGTGATCACTGCTTTTTTCCATCAAAACTGTTCACATCTTTTTTGTACATACTAGCTTTGAAATTTTAGCAAATAGTCCATTAGTTTGTTTTAAAGCTATATTTCATTATGGACATACTAAATAATGATAAAGTAGGAGTGGGCAAACTTTAGCTCAAGCTTTTTTGTGCCACTAGTCACTAAAGTTTTGAATTGTTGACTATAATGCATAGCTTCAAAAAATGATAGACTCTCTATTAAACAGTCTTGTTTAAATGTTTTGTAATGTTTATTTTAAAGTTGAATCTGAATAGATAAAAGGAATTTATTCTTTGATTAAATGCGCTTTTGTTACAGGGTGTGGATATGGGGGCAATAGTAAGTGCAAGTCAGCTGAAAACAATCACAGAATATGTTCAAGGTGCCAAACTTGAAGGAGCTGATGTATTTCAACCAAATATTCCAATTCCCGAAAATGGATTTTTTTATCCACCAACATTAATTACAAATGTTCAAACAGTTTCTAAATGTGTTTCTGAAGAGGTAAAAATATATTTGAATATAAAATCAAAAATGTTCTTTAATCGAATTATTAATGTTTACCTTATTCATATTGTTTTGGAAATTATTCTATGTAAAAATGTACACAGATGTTATAAATCCAGTGTTGTGCTTTTCAACCAGGATGTCAAGAAATGGGAGAGAAAAATTAAGTTCTTTTCTGAACATAAAACATAACAAAGATTGAAGAAGTTGAGAGAAGAAAGAAATTCTATACAGTCATCTTCACTCTCAAATACTAAAAAGGTGTGATCAATGTAGCAGTGAGCAGCAGGGGCAGAGGTGACATTTGTGTCTGGTTCTGCTGGTCAAGTTGTTATTATATTCCATACCACTCCCGACTGGAGTGCGTGAAGTCGATGTTATTGACAGCCTCAGACCAGCAATCTTTTTTTGTCATCATTGTTGTTTGGAAGGGCATCCACTCCAGGTCAGGCATAAACAGGACTGGGGCTGAGGGTTTATTCTTTATTACCTCTTGTACTGCCCAGATCATATGCTGGCAGCAATGTTGTTAAGCCAGCATCGAGTTTCGTCATCTAAAACCATCAGACCTCGTGTTCCATGTGGTGCCTGATGTATGGGGCATGCTATTAGAACAGTCTGGAGTTTGTTCAGCAGTGCTGCACTCACAATTCAGTGAAGGAGTGAGACCCCATTTGTGCATAGATGAATGGAATCACCCAACACCAGTCTGCAGGTGGTTGAGCTTAACCCAAGCTGCTCAAGACAAACCCATCTCAACAGGCTTAACATCAGTCCTGGGCACAAAATCACAGAACCTGGAAGAATTTTTACAGTACTCTGCATTCTATTTATGGTTTGTCCATTCAGAAGCATGGATGCCAAGTGCAGCAAGGTTGTCCAAAAGGTTCCGTGCAGCTGGCACAACAAGGGCATCCAGATCTTAGCCTCTCTTGGTGAGCATCTGAGGACCCATTTAAAAGACCATGCAAGATATGATCAGGGTCCAAAGATCCATGGTAAGCCAAAGAGAGTGTCACTCCCAGTCAGTGAAGCTCAGCTGGCTGGATGCCTGAAAGTATGGGTAAGTGGTCTGTTGGAGTGGGATGCAGGCATCCAGTAACTATGCACAAGGCATGGTTCAAGACACTGTCTATGAGGCAAGTGTGAGCACTGTGACACCAAACTGGTGCACAGCACAAACTGGTGCACAGCACAACCCAGGACTTTGAAGCAACTCCAGCACTATGGCACCAAACTGGTGCACAGTATTCAGCTGTTGAGTAGACCAGGGATAAGGCAGCTATGCGTAGTGTTTTGGCACCAGCACCCCATCTCGAGCCCACAAGTTGCCTCAGCAGTGCAATGCACAAAGATAGTGTTTTGTGCAATGCCACTAGATGGTGACAAAATGTGAGCGATCTGCCAGTTTTACCCCAAGATAAGTAGGGGTTAAACAGAACGGTAAAAGTCTATTATTGGTGTAGACTTTTAAATCATGTTTGTCCTTTCAAATATTTAAGTGAAAGGCTGTCTTAATTTGACTGAGCTTCAACCTCCAAGTCTGGGACATGTCTAAGCTTAAATCTCCTTCAAGTTCTTCCAGTTTTCCAAAAGAGTTCAGCAATGCTGAATCATCAGCATAAGCAAACTTTCTGGAAATCAGGGAAGACAGATCATATGTATAGATGGGAGCCAAGACCAATCCCTGAGGAACATCATCTTTTAGACAGTGTAATCTGCTTTGCTTGCTGTTACTGGTAGTAAGGATGAAACTTCGGTTTCAGACAAACTCCATAATTATTTTGACCATGTACTTGTTGGACCAAAGCCTCAGCAGCTTGCAGGTAAGCCCACAGTGCCAAACAGTCTCATAAGCAGCTATCAGATTGACAAATATGGCACTGGCCTTCTTAGCCTCAAAAAAATCCTCAATGTTCGGGATCAGTAGAACAACTTGATCTATGGTTGACTTCCTGTGTCAAAACCCAGCCTGCTCTTTAGGGAACAGTGGATTGATTAATGGCTCAACATGGGCTTTCAAGGATCTTGTAGGGGATACAGAGCGGAGATATCGATTGATAACTCTTTGGGTAAACCACAGGCTTCATTGGCTTTGGGATCACAACTACAAGAACTCTTCTCCAGATCTTGGGAATTTTGAGTAAGTGCAAACAAGAAGAGAGGAAGCCACATAACCAGGACTTTGAAGCAACTCCAGCATGGACTATAAGCTCAGAGCAGATGGAATTGGGGCCTGGAGTTTTATCTGGTTTTAGATGTTGGAGGGCAGCAGTAAATTCTCTCTATGAAAAAATATCAGAGATACAGGTCAGACACTTCATGAGAGACAAGTCAAGATGACTTGCAATCAACAACCTCATATCTCCTATTTCTGACCAGCTTAGACGGGACAGTGACAAGGAGAGTGTCGTGATCTACCAGTAAGTTTGTTTAAAATACTCCATGCTTTTCGACTAGAGTGTAAAAAATTGATGCTCCAAACTGTTTTGGACCATCGATCCCTCTGCTTCCTGTCAACCTTGGCAAGCAAAGCTGTAGCAGCCAAACCTGAGTCATCTCTTTGAGGAGACTGCAGGAAAATTCTATAGAGGAATTAACACTCTGCATCCCAGCATGGAATATTTTTCATCAAGATAGGATAGCAAAGCGGAAGCAGCTGTACTAGTTGCTTCACTTTGCATAAAAAATCTAGAGGTGTTTGCAATCCTCATCCAACACAGTCTATAGTTATTTCTGCGACTGCATGCAATTGACAATTCTGCTGCTGCAAAGCTAATATTGCAAAAGTCCTGGAATACCTCATCAATAGATCTATAGTCAGGAGATGGTAATTCCTGAGATAGCTGGTTTGCTGTATAGTTCCTAGTTAGCCTTACAAAAGTTGCAACACTTGTACAGTTCACTTGGGACTGGGACCAGATTTTTTGAGGCTATAATTAGTGATAGTTGCTGCTGGAATCTAGTTGATGCTGGGATCTAGGAAATTTCTCTCACATATGTCTGTCCAGTTCAAAGCTGTTTTTTAAATCTTCACTTGCAAAAGCCAGGGCAGGATTGATTCCAGTGTTCTAGCAACCAGAGAAGCCAGGGGCATCTTTAGGGTTATGCAAGAGGAAAATTTTTTCCTTGGCTGCCCAGTCAGCCAGGCATTCTCCATCTGGCCTGGTGCAATTATAACCCCAGTCAATTTGCTGGCAGTTAAAATCACCTACATAAAGACAGGGGTATGGGAACATTGGAATGGCTGTTAATGTGAGTTGCAAGGTTGGTGGTTTGTAGACATTGACAATCTTGCAACCATCAATGTCCATACAAAATTACTCAATTGCTGATCTCCAAAGATTGATCCACAATGGTCCATCTAAGTTTCTCTTAGACAAACATAGCAAGGCCATGCTTCTTGCTTGAGACCCAACCAGCCAATGTGAAATATGGTATTACTAGCTGGTCTGCATTCATGCAATGGGTCTCATGTAAAAGAATGACAAGATTCTTGTGTCTGGTGACCAATTGGCTGATAATGCAGATCTTATTTGTGCTAAGGCCTTCAATATTTAAATACAATATTATGGGCACAAATGGCATGCATCTAGCATTTATGGACTTTCTGAATTTTTTTCAATTTTGGAGCTGAGAGTATATTCTTGTACCACCCTGGAAGCACTCTGAGTTCATCTTCATTTATCTGGTCATTTACCAGTTACTGGGACTTGCCACATAGTTCAGTTCAATTCACTTCAGTTTTCTTTTATTTCTGCTCCACCACATGAACAAAATAGCAAAATGTTGAAAAGTTTGAGTTGAAATATGGTGTTAAAAAAAGGTAGAAGCAACAAAACGAGTTGACATTGTGACTTACGAATTTGCGATGAAAAGTGTGACCTGTTGTATCATATAGAAGCAAGGTTGATAGAGGCTGATGCAACATCTTTACAATGTCATAATGAGCTAAAATTTTTGGGTGTCAAGTTTTTACCCAAATTCCTGTCACTTGAGACCCTATGCATTTTAAGTTTTTAAAAATGGGGAAAAATATAAAACACTTTCGTCAACACACAACAGTGCTTGTAGTTATCAAAACTTGACTAATTTTGATAAATTACTTTGCAGCAAACTCATCTTCTGTCAGCAATATTTAAAAGCATTCAATCAGATAGATTTTATAAGACATTGTTCATTTTTATATCAGCTTGCTTTATTGTGTATTTCATGTTTACCTTAAAGGCAATTGCAATGGTTGGTTTTTCAGACCTTTAATCATAAATCATTATTTTTCCCAAGTATTGTGTATTTGCTGTACTATTTATTTCTGCCTTCGTACATGTTGGCTGGTTGCCAACTTCATGGCACCTTTATTTGTTTATCAAGCTGCTGCATATTACGTGGAAACCATCAATAACTTGGTCTGAAATCTCATAATTTTCATTTGGCAAAAGAATATTTTTCAACAAAGATATTAATAATTTAATAGCTTGTTTAAATTATAAACTAGCAATACTGCAATAGCTTTAATAGATCTTTAAAAGTGTCAAAAAAAAAAATTATCAGTTAAGATTTAAAATTTTTATAATTAGATAACTTTTTTTAAAAGCTTATTGTAGGTTTATTTACAATAGATATTTGGACCTGTTTTGGTTGCTTTACCATTTCGAACAGCCAAAGAAGCTCAAAGCATTGGCAACAATACAAATTATGGTTTAGCAGCAAGTGTTTGGTCTGAAAACTTACCAACAGGTATGATTATATTGTGTCATTGTTCCAATTTATGCAATTTGCTATAAAAATAGTGATCAAGTTTGTGTTACTGTAACTTTGTATATCTGAACTGTTTTCAATGCTACGCACCTGTCATGGAGTAGCCATCCTTTCTATTTAACCTCCAGTTTTAATTGATCTCTGCTGCTTTCAAAGATTGTTTTACACAGACAAGCAATATTGTCTTGGTACTTGGCTTGAGTTAAAGAGGTGATTAGTGTCACATGTTTGTATCAAACATAAGGCGTAGTGGTGTGTTAGTATCAGGGACTCAAGGTTTACTGTGTGTAGGTAGCTGTGCAAGAGTGGTGATTTGTTGGTTCTGAACTGTGCCAGCTTTAATCATATGCGAAAAGTTAATGCTTGTTTTAAAGAATGATGTCATGGGGTGTGTTGTTAGTGACTTTGTTATTTTTTCTGGAACTGAATATTGTGAGGTGATGGTAGTGTAAATGTGCTTAAGCTTTTCTTTACATTCCTCAGTTGTTCTGTCTGGATCTAAGATTATGATGTTAGTGCACTCATTGTTATAAAAGATTTTGGCTTTTATGTTTTTAGATGGATCTGAATGTGCATTAAGATAATGTAAAGAATGTTTTTGTGTTTGAGTTAGTTGAGTAAGTTGAGTAGCTTGTGGTTTGAGATAAATGCCCATTAGAAGGACCTTGGTTTTGTTGTGTGGGTGTTGAGTGTTTGTATCTGGTGTGGGGCAATGTGCAAAGCTGTGTTCTGAATGGTTTGCACTTTGTTGATGTTGGTGTTTGATATGATAGGGCTCCATGTGATGTTTACATATTCCAAAATAGGGCAAATAATGGCTGCAAATGTAGAGACAACTTGTTCCCTTTGTTTAGTTCATTTGGTGGAAGTGAGTGCTTAGAGACTGTTAAAAGTGTGTTTTTCTGTAGTGATCATGATGTTTATGTGACATGAAAATGTTAGTTTTGGTCTAGATCAGTGGTTGGCAAGTTATGGTCTGTGGGCCAAATGTGGCCATTTTATTTAGCCTGCCGAGAATGTTATATTTAGAAAAGCAGCTATTTTTTTTATTTTTGACTGCACTTCTAGAGTGGTGTCACACATCAAAGTGAAGATTATTCTGGGGTCTTGGAGTAAGTTTGAGCCATAAATTCATGTTATTAATATAAATGCACCCCTTGAGCCAAAATCAATTTTTGAATACAGCCCTTGACTAAAAATGTATGTCCACCATCTTAATTTCAAGAATTTTTGATATTTTATTGTGGGTAGTGTTTAATTGTTTAAGTCAATGCTTTTAAACCTTTGAAAGAACAGTTTGCACTTTTTATTTTGCAAAAATTTTATGTACACTAATCAACCAGAGTTAGTTTGCAGCTACTTGGCTTTGCATTTGTGGAATAACAATGGAAGATTTGACATAGGAAGATCATACACTTTAGTTGATTGTAAACTTCTTTACTTCCTTGTTGATACACAGTTGATGATGAACAATCATAAAATCAAATTAGACATTTAAAAGTTTTGTGTACTACCAAAATAACTAGAGTGGAGTACAGGGTGTCCCAAAATTAAGGCATACACATTTGCAGTTAAATTAAATCATTTAAATTTTAATTTTAAAATAAAATATTATGCCATTTTAAAGCTTAAACCATCTTCTTTATTGTCAAGAAGTTTAAAGAAACTGGTAACACCATTGACAGGAAAGGGCGAGGAAGAAAGCAAAGTATTTGCACCCCTCAACTCATAAAAAACACAAGAGAAAAACTGCGACATAATCCTTGTCACAGTTGCAGGTTATTGCTGCAGCAGCCAGTGTGAGCAAATCCTCCATGCACCGAGTGCTGAGAAACGATCTTGGATGAAAACTCTTTAAAATGTTGCATCGTCATGTGTCAATTAGGGCTTGGAAATGCAGGAAAATTTTAAAGGACATTAATGAAGGCATGCTGCCTAACCTGGTTTTCACAGATGAGAAGAAATTCAATATTCAGCAGGTGGTAAACCAGCAAAATGATAGAATTTGGGCCTCCTCGTTATCCACTGAAGGAAGGATTGTCATCCGGCGTCAAAATCCCCTATCTGTCATGGTTTGGGCCACTGTCACAGAAACCGGGAGGTCCCCTCTTCTTTTTGTCCCATCTGGAGTGAAATTGAACTCCCAGCAGTTCATTTTTTTGGTAATCATAAAGTTCAATCTAGGTTTCATGTTTTTGTATTTTTGGTAAAGAGCAAAATGTTTGTATAACAATTCTGGGACATTCTGTATGACAAAGTTGAATTTGTTTCTTGTGTAATTTTAGCATTGATCACTTAAACTGCAATGAATTGAGTTTGACTGCAACTCTGATTTACTTCACTTGCTACTGCTATAAGTAACAAGGTTTATAGCCTAAAGAAACTTCTAGAAACGAGAGAAAAATTTGTTTAATTAACAACAACAACAAAAACCATTATTATATTTAAACAGAATTAGCATTTTTTATTCAAATATACAAGTATATTATTGACTCATTTGCTGCTAAATATTTCAAAAAATCTCATATCAGTTAGGCACAATGTCTTGCTCCAAAGCTCCCTGCATTAGGTCATCTAGTGGCTCATTAATAAGACAACTTGTTTTTCTTGTTTTGATGTCAACTAGTACACTAAATCGTTTTTCAAGCAAATAGGTAGTGAAATTTTTCACAAATACTTAGATTGCCAGGTTTTTGTAAGCTCCATCAAGAGCTTCGACCCAAAATTCAGCATGTTTTTCATGGTTAAAAAACATTTGTTGACAGAAATCTTTTTTAAGAATATGATTTAAAGGTTCAAGAGGCTGCTGTTCACCAAAAGGGTTTAAAATCCACATCTTTAATTTTGCTTCTGATGCCTGACAAACTAGGAAAGTAAGCTTCTAAATTATCAAGCAGAGTGTACACATCAGAGCTTGCTGCCTTGATGATTTGCTGCTCCAAATTATGTTCTGTTTCTTTCCATTTACATGTGGGCATGAACGTCTGCAGTGTCTTCAAAGTTTTTAGATTAGTTATTGCAGAATATTTTTTCCAGACTCTGAAGTTTTTGCTGGAATGATGTAATTTTGGAGATTGCTTCAAATATATCAATGCCATGTTGTTGTAAAGTAATGTTGAGCATGTTAAGCATACCAAATTTGTCAACAAGATAGGCTATAGCCTGGCAAGCCAAAACAAATCTTGAATTAAATGAGTTCTATGATCTTTATGCTCATTGAATCACACAAGTTTATCTTGCAAATTTCCACACTCTTTCCATTACTTTTCCACAATACAACCACCTCACTCCAGAGTGATAAACAAGAGGCCCATTATTTCCCATTTCTCTGACAATTTCATAAAAGCAAAATTTGACTTTGAGTTTTTTAGTATTGTGGTTGCAATTTTAATGACATCACAAATAACATTGGTGAGTTGGCACTTTTCTTTATTGACAAGTTTTTTGGCTACCAATACTTTACTGTTAGATTTACTATGGATTACAGTGTATGATGTGTGAGCTTGACTGGTAATATCAATCAATTTATCTAATTGAAACCTAAAGTGGGGCGCATGTTGAAGCTTGGCTTGAACAATTTCTTTTAGTGATGCAGCAATGAGTGAACACTCTTTTGTGTGGAATTATTGGACAATTCCAGTTTTTGCACTTTGGTCACATCTGTGGTTTCTCAATGAATCTCTTGCGCTAATATCTTCAGACAGAGTTTGACAATGTTTTCTGCCAAGGTATGTAAATGGCTTCCTTTGAGACATAAGAGCATAAGCTATTTTTGTGATAATATAACCAAAGTTTGATCAGCATGTCCCACCATTGATTGCTTGAATTTTTGCTGTTACTCAGTGAATTGTCATGTTTGCTGTTTAAGGAATGATGCTGACTTATTTTTGTGTTCAGAATGTTTAGTGTCTCTGTGCTGTTTCAGTTCATAATTTTCTATTCATGAATCATGGTATATTGTATGAGGTCTGTTCAAAAAGTATCCGACTTTTTTGTATAAAGCACACAACACAATAAATTTTGCAAGTTTTATTCAATCTCCTTCAAAATATTCCCCTTGGTGGTTCACACACTTATCCCAGCGCTTCTGCCACTTCTCAAAACACTTCATAAACTCCTCCCCCGGAATGCTCTGAAGCTCCTCCGTCGCTTTTTTCATAATGTCTTCTCTTGACTGAAATCGCCTCCCTTTCAGAGTTGTTTTTAGCTTAGGGAACAGCCAGAAATCACACGGTGCTAAGTCGGGAGAGTAAGGAGCCTGTCTAATAAGTGGCATGCTGTTTTTGGCTAGAAAAGCTTGGACCACATGTGCAGAATGAGCGGGAGCATTGTCGTGGTGAAGCTGAAAATTCTTTGCTGCCCACATGTTTGGCCGCTTTCTTTGCACAGCATCACGAAGGCGACGTAGAATCTCCAGGTAGTACTCTTTGTTGATTGTTTGACCTTCTGGTGCGTATTCATGATGCACGATGCCACGGGAATCAAAAAAACAGGTCAGCATAACTTTCACATTGCTGCGGACTTGCCGAGCTTTTTTTGGGCGTGGTGATTCCGGATGCTTCCATTGTGATGATTGAAACTTGGTTTCTGGGTCATAACCATAAACCCAGGTCTCATCACCAGTGATGATTGTCTTGATAAATTCTGGGTCATGATTTGCAACATCCAGCATGTCCTCCGAAATTTCCTTCCGGAGTTCCTTCTGTTGCTCCGTCAGCAGCTTGGGGACAAATTTAGCCGACACTCTCCGCAGGTTCAAATCCTCAGTTAGGATTGAATGAACTGAGCCTGTGCTTATTCCCATTTCTGCAGCAATCTCTCGTACTGTTAAACGACGATCCTCCAACACTTTTTCACGAACCTGATCCATCGCCTCCTCGTTTCGGCTTGTGGATGGCCTTCCTGAGCGAGGATCACTTTCCACTGATGCACGGCCATCTTTAAAGCGTTTAAACCATTGCTTTATCTGAGTTGGGCTTAAGGCCTCATTTTCAAAAGCTTGTTGAATCTTTCGAATTGTTTCAACTTGAGTATCACCAAGTTTTTGACAAAACTTGATGCAATACCTCTGTTCGATGCGTTCTGTCATTGAAATAAAATTTTCTGAAAATCAAAAAACCGATGAACACGTACTGCACGCCTGCACTAAATGCTTTACACAGAGAGATACGAATGATGAATCGGCCTGAAACGCTTCACGATTACGCGTGAATGTGTGTGTGTGCAGCCACACTTTGCACGGGCAGTTTGCTCATACCTTATTGGCGAGAGGGAAAAAGGTCGGATACTTTTTGAACAGACCTCGTATGATCTGTCAGAAAACACAGTGAGCTGAAGGGTAGTTTTTATCTGAATATTTGACAAATCTCAGCTCAGTAAATTAATTGTTTAATTTTTGCTTTTTGCTCAAATGCTACTTTTTGGTTTTAACTGTTGACTGTTCATTATTTTCTAATTTTTTTCCATTTTATGCTGTACTGCTAAATCTTGCTTATTAGAACTGAAGCCATAATTTGCAAGACTCATGAGTTTTAACTTTAGCCTACATATTACTAAATAAAACACTGTAATGTTTATGAAAACTAATGTGTTAGGCCCTTTGTAGACAGAGGACTTATTTGAGTTTATGCACAAAATGAAAAAATTAAATAAGCATATGGTGTAATGAAAAATTAGATTCAAAAATCAAATTAACTCTTTTAGTCCAGAAAAGCCGACTGAATCGGCTTCCTGTTTTGCATTACGTGCATAGCACGCAAATTAGTACGGTGCTACACTTCAGTGCAAAGGATTAGCGACAGCAAACAATTAGCTGCATGGACAATTGTTTGTGTTTCAACGCGGAAAATCTTCTTTTGTTGTGCGATTATTTATTTTTCTAGCTTTTCCACTTCAATTGGATCATGTGACCTTTAAAGCTGCATTCAAATACATACAATCTTGTCAAGATCACTCGTGTGCACAAGAATATGTGAATATGTTGATTGCTTTTCTTTGAATAAGCTGTTCATTTCTTCTCTTTTTGAAAAACTTTTTTCCAGTCTAAAGTTTAGATCTTTAGCTACTGTTATTGACTAAAAACGTTAAAATATTTTGCCACACTGTGGCACAAGAAAAAAAAAGACAATTTTTGAAGGAAATTAGGGTCAATACTTTTATTTATTACTAACTAATTTTTTATTTAATTTTTATAAATTGCATATCACTTTAATAAGAAAGAAACAAGCTTTTAGATGATATAAATTTTGAATTGCTCTTTAAACAAATAAAATTGGAACTAATTAATAAACTGAGAGAAAAATTTTGTCTTGTTTGGTACCAAAAAAATACTTGGAGCGAAAGAGTTAAAAGTAAGAAATCATACACCATTTTCATCTGTGCCACATTTGTTATCTGCGCTACAGTTTTATTCATCTGCACAAGTGCATATTGTCCCACAAGTTGAAAAGCACTGGTTTAAGTGACAGATACTTTATTAGAGGACATTTGAAATTTTAAGTTATATATTTTAAGACCAGAGTCCAGTATGTATGATTAGCCCATAAGTCTGTCACCACTAGTTGGCAAAGCTCAGCTAGCTGAATACCTGAAAGAATTGCTTAGGTATACTTTCAGGTATCAGTCAACACCTGAGCAGTGTCTTCTTTGTATGGCTGCATTAAGCTGGTTTGTTTTTGATGTGAATGGGCAGTCACCATTGTAGGTAAGCAACATAACTTTTTAAGGACTTAACATAAATAAGTATCAAACTTTCATTCCTTTTTGCAAGTCAGATTGTTACCACACAAGTGCAGGTCAGAAATATTTTTTGTGATGTACAAAAACAGTGTAGATCACACAACTCCAAGCAGAACAAGAAAAAGGAAGAAGCAACAAAACGTTAAACATTATATCATGCAGTAAGAAAAGACCAAAATAGTAGGTAGAAAGGATATGCATGGTTGCAGCACCTTTAATAGAATGATATAAATAAAAAAAGAAATTATACAATAACAACAAAAAACAAATATAAATAAATAAATGAATAAGACGTGCCATGTGTTAGGGCATTATTGTGTTGGCAAAAATGCCATGTGAGAATGCTACAAGACCATATCACTATTATTAGCAAACTTTTTGAAGATTTTGAAAGGCAGATGGTACTTATAGAGGTTAAAAAGAATTAGCACTAAGAAAGTTAATAAAACTTTGCAATAAAGCTGTACCTTTTTTTTTTTTTTATAATAGAAACGATACTTCAGTAATAACACACCTGCATAAAAACAATAATTGAAAAACCACACAGCATATGATAAGACTTAGAACTAATTGTTTACCAGACATCTTGCTATTTTCTGCTACAGTTTTTAAAAGTTTGTGATTTATAAATTTAATTTTCTTCAAAAGCAAAGTTCAAAAGTAAAAGCAAAGTTTTTTTTAGAGTTGATTTTCTACCCTTTCTGATTCTAAGCAATTTGAAAATATTGATTAAAACCTGTAAACAAACAAAACAATTTTTGTTAATTTTTGCTCAGTAATAGTAATAGGTAAGATTTATATTTTGTAGGAAACCTTAATAGTTGATGCTATTCATAGATAAAATCTATTAGATGTTTTAGATTGCCAATTTTTTATAAATAGATTATTTAAATAGATCGCCTATTTAAAATTGCATCATTATTTTGTAACCTTAATCAAATCTGTTTTGTGTAGCATTAGAAATTGCTCTGTCAATAAAAGCTGGTTCAGTATGGGTGAATTGCCATAACCTTTTTGATGCAGCCTCTGGTTTTGGTGGCTATAAAGAAAGTGGTTTTGGCAGAGATGGTGGGAAAGAAGGTTTATATGAATATGTAAGACCATCATGGGAAGAGCAACCACAACTAAGTGTTACAGTGGTAATATATTATAGTTTACAATTATTTGGCTATTGCCAGCAACTTAATAATCTACTATTATAATTAAATTAGATTAATTCAGCTTTGTAAGCTTTTAAACAAATTTATTTTTCTAGCTTTAAAGATGAAAATTGCAGCATTAATAAATTAACAAAAATTTTAATGAATAATTTTGAGAACTACTTTGGTCTGAAAAACAAGATCATAAAGCCATATCAGCATATGCATGAGCCAACTTGAATTCATTGCATTATGCACGAATAATATAGTCAGCAAGGTGCAACTGATTGCTGCAAGTACTTTCAAACTGTAAATAAAAATGTTTTTGTTGTTTGTAAACAACAAATTGCTGGCTTAAGATTGTGGTAGGTTGAATTTAATTGAAGAAAGTCAGTATGGCTGAGATTATTTAAATAAAGATAAAAATTTTGAAAAATTATTCAACAGAACTAAAGTTGTTTTTTTTAAATATAATGTAATACCACCAGCAACAAATAATTTAGTGTTTGATTAGTAGTGTTCTAATTGACCTACTAATGCTGTACCTTTACTGCTGTAAAACTGATACTCTTTTTTTCAAAACTATGTACTACAAGTTGGGTGCAATTAAATTTTCAAAGTAAATTTATCAATAATAAGGCTGGGGCTACTGGTAAGCACAATCATTTTCTGGCTACATATAAACCAGTATGTTACATTTGTGTTAGTCTGTATCAATTGCTGTAATTACATTTGTACTTTAAATGTAACAGAATTTTCTAAATTTAATAACTAGAATTTAAAATGTCCTAGAAGAGTTTTCCATGTCACAACATTGTTTTTTACATATCATACTACCAAGATTTCTTTGCCAATGTCAAGCATGTCTATTATGCTGTGCAAAGCCAAGTAGCACCCGCTTGCACCGACTCAAAATTCCCAAGATGTGCAGAGGACTAGCTGATGAAGCCTGTTGGCGACCCAAAGAGTTATTGACTGATATCTTTGCTCTATGTTTCCTACAAGATTTTTAAGAGGCTTATCTATGCCTGTGTTGAACCAATTATTGATCCACTATTCCCTAAAGAGCAGGCAGGATTTCAACATGGTAAGTCAACCATGGATCAAATTGTTCTGCTGACCCAGAATATCAAGGATTCTTTCAAGGCTAAGAAGTGTTGTATTTCTTGATCTGACAGCAGCATATGACACTGCTTGGCACCATGGCTTTACCTGCAAACTGCTAAGACTTTTGCCAGATAAAGCACATGGTCAGCATGATTATGGAGCTTGTCCAAAGCCAAAGTTTCACCCTTACTACTGGTGACAGCAAGCAAAGCAGGCTATGCTGTTTGAAAATTGGTATTTTTCAAAGATTTTTAACATCTATGCATAAGACCTGCCTCCTTGATTTCCAGAAAGTTTGCTTATGTAGATGATTTAGCATTGTTGCACTGTTCTAGAAACTGAAAGGATTTGAAGGGGACCATAAGTCAAGACATGACCACAGTTTCAGCATATCTCCAGACTTGGAGGTTGAAGCTCAGTCACACTAAGACAGTGACAGCCAAAGTTGGATGAATTACAATTGTACTGGTAATCAAAAGTAATTAATTATACTTTTTCATGTAATTGTAATTTTAATTGTGATTTTTTGTTTTTATATAATTATCCAAAAAAAAGCACAAATTACAATAAAGTGAGTGCAAAAGTAATTTATTGCACTACAAGGCCCTGTTTCGCTCTTATGGAGCTCGTCAGGTGCAACTTAATTACAATTACAAAGTCACATTGTCACGATGAAACTAACTAAGCAATGAACTGTTTATAAAAGCTGAAACAATTTAAAATGAGATCACGACAAAGTAACAAAATTCGCACAAAAGCAACTTGTACTAGAAAAAAACCGGATTTAACTCAAGCGTGAAATGCATAGCGTCGCGCTATATCTGTAGATCACAGAGCACCTTGCACCGGCATGAAAGAGACTATGGAACGATTATAGTATCACACTATTCTGATCGAACCATTTTGGCTGTTAATTATTAGAAGCAAGGATTTGGGCTATTATCCAAAAAAAAGCACAAATTACAATAAAGTGAGTGCAAAAGTAATTTATTGCACTACAAGGCCCTGTTTCGCTGTTTAGAGCGAAACAGGGCCTTGTAGTGCAATAAATTACTTTTGCACTCACTTTATTGTAATTTGTGCTTTTTTTTGGATAATAGCCCAAATCCTTGCTTCTAATAATTAACAGCCAAAATGGTTCGATCAGAATAGTGTGATACTATAATCGTTCCATAGTCTCTTTCATGCCGGTGCAAGGTGCTCTGTGATCTACAGATATAGCGTGACGCTATGCATTTCACGCTTGAGTTAAATCCGGTTTTTTTCTAGTACAAGTTGCTTTTGTGCGAATTTTGTTACTTTGTCGTGATCTCATTTTAAATTGTTTCAGCTTTTATAAACAGTTCATTGCTTAGTTAGTTTCATCGTGACAATGTGACTTTGTAATTGTAATTAAGTTGCACCTGACGAGCTCCATAAGAGCGAAACAGGGCCTTGTAGTGCAATAAATTACTTTTGCACTCACTTTATTGTAATTTGTGCTTTTTTTTGGATAATAGCCCAAATCCTTGCTTCTAATAATTTTATATAATTATAATTGCTATTGTAATTTTGAAAAATTGTTGGCCAAATTACAATTACTTTTTGCTTTTAACAAGTTTACTAAGTTCTACCATTCTTAATTGCCTGGACTCCTTTTTTTAATTTTTTATAAAACAGTGTTAAACATATTCTTATCTACTAAAATTTTTTTAATGAGCAGTGTGGTAAATAGGTTGCCAATAAAGATGCATGGTTTAGGAAAGCAGAATAATTAATTTTTAAAATGGAAATTCCAAATAATTAATTGGCTTCAAAAAAATGTGTTTACATTTGTGAATAGTTTTGTTAGCTCAACTGGTGAAATAAGGGACATGTTTTATTTTTTTATAAGTAAGATATAGGCATAAAAGTAAACTTAGGGTTTTTAAAAAAAAATGTATATGAAATTCATTGAATAGTTTTTTTTTAACTAATGATTCTAGTATCTATGCAGTTGGTTTAACATTACTACTGCCATCCCGAAAATATATTTTCCATGCCCCTGTAAGAGATATATTTGCTAACATTAAAAATTAAATAGTACAGTTTTTCCCTAATTATAAAAAATAAAAAGCAATTTATTGTTTAATCTAGAATAGCAATGAGTTAACATAGAAACAAAATCTTAGTTTGTTGCTGCTAGTCAGTTTTTTGCCATATTGCATTAAATATTGGAGTTTAGTAACATAGGCCTTTTACACAAAGTTTTTAAATCTGATTTTATTTAAAATGTAAATTTGTGTTGACTGATGTCTTAAATATTCATTGCATTTCTTTTGAAAACTATTATTGAGCTAATTTATTGGTAAAGCTGGACCCTTTGTATCAGTGTTTCTCAAAAGTGGGTTGCTGACAACTTTAGTTGTGTTAAAATTATATAATTTTTATTTTGATTCAATAGTGGTTTCATTAATTTGAAGATCACTCACTTTTTAGGGACAAAAAATGAGAAGTCCAAGACAGATTCAAAGTGAAGACCTTTTTATTAATTTTTTTGAGATCACTACTTTTTGGGAATGAAAATCAAGAAATGCAAAGCAGAAGGTTAAATTGTTTTGTGTTTAGTTCACTTTATACGCTTACAATAAAGTCTATAAAAAAGATTGGGTCACCAAGTCTTTGCTTTTTATTTTAGCATAGCATTAGGGTTACCACAAAAAAAGGTTAAGAAGCACTGCTTTATGTAACTGTGGTTTTTATGTGGTATATTTCCTAAAGTATTTTATGTCAATATTGCAAATCCAATTTATTAAAATTTACTTTGGGATATATTTTGCACCAATAAGAATAATTAATATTTTAAAGAAAAATATTTCTGTGCCATTTCAAAACTAGCCTCTATTTAGAAGTAGTTGTAGAAAAAGGCTGAAGTTTGATGAAGTTGAATTTCTTGCACATGCAGTAATTTTAAAGTTGGTGATGATTTAGATGATGATGATTTTGATGTTACCAATAATTTAACTTTTTCTGTTTCATTTACTTAAATAAATAAATCAGTTATTTGGGGTAGTAAAGTAAAGCCAGTTCAAGCAACCTTACATTGTCCATGTTTTTTGGGTAGATTACTTCTTTTTGACTTCATTTTAAGAGTTTTTGGTTGATTCATTTTATGTCTATGTTTATGAAAAGAAATGATTTTTAAATTGTGAACAGTTTGTGATTTGTAATAACAAGCAAAGAAATTGTTCATAAAAATTTGCTGACTCTAAAATTTTATTTGTAATTTTAATTGTAATTTGAGCTTTTTGGTACAAAGTAATTGTAATTTAATTACAAATTTTTTTTGGTGTAATTGTAATTAATCTGTAATGTTGTAATTCAACTCTGTTTCATTTAAATAACTGAAAGGCTAAATGTGAGCTAAAAATCTACAAGAACAATAGACTTACCCTTTTTGTCAAAGCCCTTCTTATCTTGAGGTGAAACTAGTCAAATCACTTGTATTTCATCACCATCTAGTGGCATTTTGCAAAAAATTATCTGCATACAACACACTGCTGAGGCAACTTGTAGGCTCAGGATGGGATACCCACATTTTTAGGCATCCAGCAAGCTGAGCTTCACCAAATAGCAGTGACATTCTCCTTCACTTATTATGGATCCCTGGACCCTGACCATATTCTGCATGGTCTTTTAAGTTGTTCTTCAGATGTCCATGGCCAAGAGAGACTAAGATCTAGATCTCTTTTTGTGTCAGCTGCACGGCATCTATTAACACTAGATATACCAAGGTGTCAAAATCAACACCAAACTTGTAAAAAAGTCCCATATCATCATCATCATTTTTAGTTATTTGGTGCTCATGCATCTTGACTGTTTTTAAAATTTAGTTTTTTTTTTCATGTTACAGATTTTTGCATGTTAAAAAATTTTTCAAGAGGAATTGTGGTCATGATAGAAACGCAACTCCACTTTATACCAAAGTGTCAATTTCAACACCAACATTAATTTTAGCTATTTTGGAATGTCTTTCTTAAGTTATTATTTAAGACAAACAGGTGTTTGATTAGAATTGTGCCAGAAGAATTATAAACTAACATAAATGACTAATATTTTCTTGTAATCCAATGTGGTAATCTGTTTTTTGTTACAATACAATTACTAGGTTAGGAAAGAGCAATAGTTATATGGCCATGGTAAAGTTAAGAAAATGTCAATTGTTTAAACTTATCTATTTTTCTAACAAGCTAGACATAAAGAGAGAAGTAGGCTATGTTAACTGAAATCATGCAGCAATAATGGAAGTTATAAAATTACAACCCAAGTGGTTATAATACGAGGTCTGTTCAAAAAGTATCCGACCTTTTTCCCTCTCGCCAATAAGGTATGAGCAAACTGCCCGTGCAAAGTGTGGCTGCACACACACACATTCACGCGTAATTGTGAAGCGTTTCAGGCCGATTCGTCATTCATATCTCTCTGTGTAAAGCATTTAGTGCAGGCGTGCAGTACGTGTTCATCGGTTTTTTGATTTTCAGAAAATTTTATTTCAATGACAGAACGCATCGAACAGAGGTATTGCATCAAGTTTTGTCAAAAACTTGGTGATACTCAAGTTGAAACAATTCGAAAGATTCAACAAGCTTTTGAAAATGAGGCCTTAAGCCCAACTCAGATAAAGCAATGGTTTAAACGCTTTAAAGATGGCCGTGCATCAGTGGAAAGTGATCCTCGCTCAGGAAGGCCATCCACAAGCCGAAACGAGGAGGCGATGGATCAGGTTCGTGAAAAAGTGTTGGAGGATCGTCGTTTAACAGTACAAGAGATTGCTGCAGAAATGGGAATAAGCACAGGCTCAGTTCATTCAATCCTAACTGAGGATTTGAACCTGCGGAGAGTGTCGGCTAAATTTGTCCCCAAGCTGCTGACGGAGCAACAGAAGGAACTCCGGAAGGAAATTTCGGAGGACATGCTGGATGTTGCAAATCATGACCCAGGATTTATCAAGACAATCATCACTGGTGATGAGACCTGGGTTTATGGTTATGATTCAGAAACCAAGTTTAAATCATCACAATGGAAGCATCCAGAATCACCACGCCCAAAAAAGCTCGGCAAGTCCGCAGCAATGTGAAAGTTATGCTGACCTGTTTTTTTGATTCCCGTGGCATCGTGCATCATGAATACGCACCAGAAGGTCAAACAATCAACAAAGAGTACTACCTGGAGATTCTACGTTGCCTTCGTGATGCTGTGCGAAGAAAGCGGCCAAACATGTGGGCAGCAAAGAATTTTCAGCTTCACCACGACAATGCTCCCGCTCATTCTGCACATGTGGTCCAAGCTTTTCTAGCCAAAAACAGCATGCCACTTATTAGACAGGCTCCTTACTCTCCCGACTTAGCACTGTGTGATTTCTGGCTGTTCCCTAAGCTAAAAACAACTCTGAAAGGGAGGCGATTTCAGTCAAGAGAAGACATTATGAAAAAAGCGACGGAGGAGCTTCAGAGCATTCCGGGGGAGGAGTTTATGAAGTGTTTTGAGAAGTGGCAGAAGCGCTGGGATAAGTGTGTGAACCACCAAGGGGAATATTTTGAAGGAGATTGAATAAAACTTGCAAAATTTATTGTGTTGTGTGCTTTATACAAAAAAGTTGGATACTTTTTGAACAGACCTTGTATGTAGGCAACAGTAGTTGGTGGTTATGAGCTATAATATTGCAGGATTATTGAAAGTTGCTAGATCACTGCCAAACCGCTGAAAAAACAGCAGCATGAAGTTATGCTAAAAATTGAAAATTGCTCAGATAATAATTTGTTTCAGCAGTTTTTGTAGTTAGGTTTTTATTACATTTGACTAAATTATGATTGAAATGCTAAAAATAGCTGAATCAGCTGCTGATGCAATTTTTAATTTGGGATACTGACAATGAATATCAAGATAAAGAAGAGCCAACAGCAGCTGCAAAAACAGTCAAGACTTCTGATGAAGCAGCATTATTGAGTGACAGCAGCAATAGTAATGGTAAAGATTCAGACAATGATGAATAAATCTTCACAACTACCAATCAATTAAGAATTGCATCTGCATATTTTGTAATAGGAAAAAATGGTACAAAGTGGAAAGAGTTGCCATTTTTAAATGCTGGAAGAGCTGAAAGACTGGACATTTTTACTGGTTTTCCAGGAATTTCCTGATTTGTAGCTAATGCAATTATAATTTCTTATGATGTTTGAAAACATTTGATTCACAAACCATTTTAAGAGCAATTACAAAATATTCCAATGAGTTGAAGTTTTTATTGCACTCTAGTATGCATGTGGTGTTTATGGAAAAAATCATCTGTTGCATTTTTTGTGAAATAGACTATATGGCATCCCTAATTTTTACCCGACAATGTCTCAAACTCATTTTATGAAATATTTAAAATGTGATGACACCAAACACCAACAGATTTGCTCCCATACATGAAGTTTTAAAAAATTTTGTATCTTTGTGCCAAAAACATTTTCCATTTTTCTCTAACAATTGATTAACAATTAATGCCACTAAAATCCAGATTTTTTTTTATTACTTTCATGCCAAAAAATCCAGACAAATATGGATTTAAGTTTTAGGTGCATGCCAATGTATAAACAAAATATGTTATAAATATTTTCCTGTTTATTGGTGCACAAAAAAAGAAAAATGTGGAGACACATTTTTGGCACAATCAGTAGTCATGTATTTGGCACAATATGTCAGAAACAAAGGTTACAATAAAACCTGCAACAACTTGTTTACTTCTCAAACTGTGACAAAAAAACTTGCTGGGAGAAAAACATCAATTGTGGGAATTATTAGAAAAAACAAGTGAAAATTGTCAAAAGATATAACTGAGTCTTTAGAAGAAGGGTTATATTCAAGCAGATTTTTTTGGAATCAAGATTTCCAAACATTGTTTGTGAAATATCAACCAAAGCCCAAAACAAGTGTTTGCCTGTTACCTACTCTTTATCATTCACCCAATGTTGTATGTTGTCATTGTCGTTTGGAAGGGCAGCCACTCCAGGTCAGACACAAACAGGACTGGAACCGAGGGTTTATCCTTTTACTACCTCACACTACTGTACTGCCTGGATCAGATGCTGACAGTGATGTTGTTAAGTCAGCATCAGGTTTCATCATCCAAAACTGTCAGACCTCGTGCTCCATTTGGTGCCCAATGTATGGGGCACACTATTAGAATGTGGTTTGCAGTTTGTTTAGAGATGCCGCACTTGCAATTTGGTAAAGGAGCAAGATCCCATTTATGCATGGAATTGGAATTGCCCAACACCAGTCTTCAAGCAGTTGAGCTTAACCGAAGCTGCTCAGGGTAAGCCCATCCCAACAGGCCTGGCACTGGTCCTGGGTATAAAATCATGAAGCCTGGAAGTATTTTCACAGTAATCCGCATTCCATTTATGATTTGTCCATTCAGAAGTGCGGATGCCAAGTCCAGCAAGGTTGTCCAAAGGATTCTACGCAGCTGGCACAAATGGGCGTCTGGATCTTTAGTCTCTCTTGGCAAGCATCTAAGGACCCACTTAAAAGACCATACAAGATATGGTCAGGGTCCACAGATCAACAATAGACCAAGGAGAGTGTATTGCCAAAGCTCAGCTGGCTGGATGCCTGAAAGTATGGGTAAGTGGTCCGTGGAGTGGGATGCAGGCATCCAGTGCCTATGCGCAAGACATCAAGACACTGATTAAAGACAATGTCTATGAGCAATGTTCCCTCTAAGCTGTGCAGTTGCACGACCATGCAGCTAGCCAAGAACCCCCACGCAGTACTTTTGTTTTGCTGCACACTGCATAAGTATTGGCAAGACAAGCTGAATACATGTTTTCCATCAGAAGCAAGCTCCAAACAGTGATGAATATTGAATAGCATTCATCTCACCTTTCAGTTTTTACTCCAAAGATCATGGTGATCACTAAAAAAGAAGGTTTTCTCTTCAATATCATCTCTGACTTCCCTATTTTCCTCACAAAACTGAGGTGTTCTCTAAAAAAAAGAAAAAAGGTCTTCACTTCGATTCCATCCCTGATTTCCCTATTTTGTTCCCGAAATCAAGGTGTTCTCTAAAAAAAACAAAGGTCTCCACCTCAAAAGTAGCATGAAACCTCAAAAAGTCAGGACAAAAATTGGGTAATAGAGAGATTGATTGTAGGTGAAGACCTTTTTTTTAGAAAACATCTTGATTCCGGGAACAAAATAGGGAAATCAGGGATGAAAGTAAAGTGAAGACCTTTTTTTTAGGGAACACCTTGATTTTGGGAGTGAAAACTCAAAGACAAGATCAAAATTCCTTCTCTTTTATACTGAACATCAATTTTTGAGAATCCTTGGCTTGGGTACCTAAATTTGAATATCCACCACTGCTCACACGGCCTTTCATTCCATGCACACTAAGCAAGCTCTTAAAAGAAACGTCTATGAGGCAAGTGTGAGCACTGTGACACCAGACTGGTGCACAGTACTCAGGTGTTGAGTAGACTAGAGATAAGGCAGCTATGCATAATGTTTTGGCACCAGCACCCCATCTCAAGCCACAAGTCACCTCAGCAGTGTGATGCGCAAAGATAGTTTTTTCCACAATGCCGCTAGATGGTCATAAAATGTGAGTGATCTGTCCAGTTTTACATCAAAATAAATAGAGGTTAAACAGAACAGTAAAAGTCTACCATTGTTGTAGACTTTTAGGTCATGTTTGGCCTCTTGGTTGTTTAAGTGAAAGGCTTCTGTCACCGTCTTAGTGTGACTGAGCTTCAACCTCCAAGTATGGAGATACACTGAAAGTTTAGACATGTCTTGGCTTAAAGTCCCTTCCAAGTCCTTCCAGTTTCCAGAAGAGTGCAACAATGCTAAATCATCAGCATAAGCAAACTTTCTAGAAATCAGGTAAGGCAGATCATATGTATAGGTGTTAAATAGGAAGGAAGCCAAGTCTCCATCCAAGTCTGTGGTAAATTTCCACAGTGAATGGAGGTGGCTGGATGCATCTTACTACTTTTGCAATTCTTCCTACACCTTCTCTTCACCTGCACCAATCTGCCAAATCTTCTTTCCTTAAACCAATCCTTATTCATTTCTTCAACTTCCTTGCTTCCTTCAACTTGTTTCCTCCATTTTTTTTTGGTTGGCCCTTTTACGTTTTCCATCCACTTCATGTACCATTGCCTTTATCAAAGCAGCTTCCTCAAGTCATCTCAAAACATGACCATACCATTTCACACTATTTGCCCTTGTCAGCTTATCTGCTGCTTCCTTCAATGCCAACTTGTCCATCAGCTTCTCTGTATTCCTCTTGTCCACCAACTTTACACTGCACATTGCTCTCACCATAGATCTTTCTGTTCTTCTCAAAATAGCTACTTCATTTTCTTTCAAACACCATGTTTTGCTTCCATATAACATAGTTTTTATATATCTTTCCTTTTATCAGCAAAGAGAATCTTTTTCCTAAAAGAAAATTCTTAGAAAATTCCTAAAACAGCAAAGAGAATTTTTTTACACTCTCTAAATTTCTTTCATCACAC
Organism: Diplosoma virens; assembly: GCA_963680785.1. Classification (NCBI taxonomy): domain Eukaryota; kingdom Metazoa; phylum Chordata; class Ascidiacea; order Aplousobranchia; family Didemnidae; genus Diplosoma; species Diplosoma virens. The sequence goes on from OY796895.1 coordinate 38,410,998, forward strand.
TCTTGTTCTTGCAGTCACTGCAGCTTCACATTGTTCATTGGCATTCAACCTATTACCAAGATAGCAAAATCCCTTCAAAGTTTTCACTTTATCACACATTACCTTCTGTTGTACTTCTGAATCATTTGTTGTTTTATCACATTTATCACACATTATCTTCAGTTGTACTTCTGAATCATTTGTTGTTTTATCACATTTACTGCAAGCAAAAATTCTTGCTGCACTTGGAGTTACTTCAATTTTAAACACTTTTCATGAATCAATTGGTTGCATTTTGTACATAAGACTGAGTTTACAGTCACCCTTTTGCCACATATTCCACATGGGTCTATTCAACTCCATATGACTTCTCCCTCTGACCAACACACTATCACCTTTGTCTTTTCAAGATTTACTTTCAATTCCTTACTCTCCAATGCACTTCTCCATTTTAAAAACTTTTTTTTCAGACTCTTCATCATTTCACTCATCAGTACCAAATCATCTGCATACTAAACCTCTTTTGTTAAGCCTTATTATCATATTTTAAGTAACAATAACAATATAAATTGAAGAAAATAGCAACAAATGTTTGGCATTTTTTACAAATAACTACAAAAGTGTCAAAATCAACACTACAGTAGAAGTAGGTGGAAAAATAGTTGGTAAAGCTAGTGTTAAACAACCTTGCTGGACTTGGCATCTGTACTTCTCAGTGGACAATTTACAGATGGAACACAGAGTACTGTGAGAATACATTCAGGCTATGTGCTTTCATACCCATAACTAGTACCAGGCCTGTTAGATTGAGGTTGCCTCAAACAGATTTGGTTAAGCTTAATTACCTGCCAACTGGTGTTGGGAGATTCCATTCTCCCTTGCACAAATAGGATCTTGTTTCTTCACAAAATTGCAAGTGTGGTGCCCCTGAACAAACCTCAATACATTGGGCACCACATCTGACAAAACTCAATGCTGGCTCAACACCATCACTGCCAGTATCTGATCCAGGCAGTACTGCAGCTTGGGGTAGTAAAAAGATAACCCTTCATTTTCTGCTTTGTTTGTGACTGCCTTTCCATGCAATAAAGACAACAACTAAATAAAAAGTCTCCATGAAACAGTTTGCATTTTCTTTTAAGTTTGTTAATATTTAGCTCAGAAGGTCATTTGTTTAGTTGAAATAACTTAAAATTTTTGCTGTAGTTGTTTATTAACACTTTCAGTGCGAAAGGACGTAGATATACGTCTAAGAACGGGGTCTCATTTATTGTTAATCGTTACTAACCCACCAAGCTTTGGAGATTTCCCTAAAATTAAAAAACAATTAACTAAACTTGGCAAATAGTAAACTAGGGCCAAATTGCTTAACCTTCCACACCGAAAGTGTTAAGTAATTTGTAAATTTTATTTAGTTTGTTCTAGCAAGTTGATGAACTCATTGTAATTTTGTGATCTAACTTATTTCATATTTTTTTTAACCAAAGTTCAAGCAATAATATTACTAGTTAGGCATACAGTATTAAATGTTTTATTTAGAAATAATTTTTTGGTGCGATTATATTGTTTTGTTTGTTATTTTGATTAACTTTGTGTATAAGCAGTTTGACCCTATTTGAAGATTTGTCAAAAAGTACCTGAGGACACAAAAATTACTCATGTAGACTTATCATTGAACTTATGTCTATAACACTTTTGATAATATGTTATTTCAAATATTTCATTGCAATTTTTATTATGAAGTTTATGTAAACATAAATCACATTTTTTTAGATTCATTGATGTGAAATGTATTAAAATCATAAATAACCAAAAACTCAGGAAAATTTTTGAGAATTTTTTTTGACCTTTTTTAAAATCAAAACTTATGAATAATATTTCATTTGCAATAAAAAAAAAGTGAATTCAAAATAGCAACAAAATAAAGCATCTAAAATTATTTTTATTTTAAGCAATGAATTTTGCAAAGTTTTTTTTTCAGATTAATACAAAAACGTTTGGTGCATCATTTGGCAAAGATGTTGTACCAATTCCAGGTCAAGGTGTTTCTCCAGTACAAAATAAAAGTAATGAAAAACCTATGTAAGTTGGTTTTTTTAACTTATTAATTTGACTTCTAGTTATAATAGTAAATATATATTTAATATGGCATGAGAACGTAAAGGTGAAAGATCAGTCAGGTTTCAACTTTAGTAGGATGGGTTGCATCAATCAATGCAATTTTATACTTTGTTTTATCATAATTATCATGTAATAATTTGGCTTTTTCTAAATTATTTTTTTGTAACTAATCTGTGCTTTATGTTGGAACTACCTAGAAGGACAACTTGCATGAATTGGTGTGTTTTACTTTACAATAAGAAGAAAAAAAAACAGTTTCTTAATAAAAAAGTAAAGGTTTGCTTTTCATTCAGATTTTTTTATTGTATAGTAAAAATATATCAATTGATCCATAGTATTCATTTATATAGTTTTCACAATATTTTTTTTTTCCATAGAATATTGTGACTGTATTATATAACATTTAGAACTAGGGTTGGCAACCTACAGCCTGCCAGGCAAAATCATCTAGCCCAGGACATATCAATTAGTTATTACAAAAATTCAGCCCATTGCTTCTTATTGAGTTTCAAACTATAGTGTTGCCACCATTTGAAAATTATTTGTGGTATTATGGTATTATTATGCCATAAAACAATCTTTGTCGCAATAAAACTGTGGTATTATCAATTATTTCATTACAAAACAAAGAAAGATGTGCCCTATATTTGCTGTTAGTTAGTTATCTAAACTGTCTAATTATTTCATTACAGAAAACAAAGAGAGACGTGCCCTATTTTTGCTGTTAGTTAGTTTATCGTTAGTTATCTAAACTAACTAAAAAGTCTTTTTATGCAATTTAGGATGTTAGCAAAACGTCAACAGGTTGATGCTGCCTGCTGAAGTTTTAAATGATAAATGGACAGAAAAGTATTTTTTCATAATACACTTCGGTAAACCCACATGCTTATTTTGCAATCAATCTGTTGCTGTAAACAAGGAATTCAACATTAAGCATCATTATTAGACAAAGCATTTTAAGTTTTCAAAATACAGATGCCAAACAAGAAAAGACAAAGTTAACTGTCTTAAACTCTGCTTAGAAAAGCAGAGTAGTATATTTCAAAAGCAAAACATTGAATAAGAAAAAAACACTTAAGCAATCTATGAGTTTGCCAGATTAATTGCAAAAAACATGAAGCCTTCCACTCATGGTGATTTCATCAAAGACTGTTTGATGGCTGTTGTTGAAGTCATTTGTCCTCAGAAAAAAGTTATTTTCCAATGTTAGCCTTTCTGCAAAAACTGTCACCTGACAGATCAAAGAAATGTCTGAGGATGTAAAAACTTGCCAACAAGATTGTTTTAAAAATTTGCAATACTTTTTAATAGCTATTGATGAAAGCACTGATACAACAGACACAGCTCAGCTTGCAGTATTTATCTGCAGAGTCAGCTCAAATTTTGATATTTTTGAAGATTTCATTGATTTAGTTCCAATGAAGGGCACTATTACAGGAGCAGATATTCTTAAACCACTGTTACAGTGCGCTAATGGCATGAGCCTCAATCTGTCAAAATTGGTGTTGGTAGCAACTGATGGAGCTCTTACAATGATTGGTAAAAAAATAGGTGTCGTAGCTCTGCTTCAAAAACACTTGGAAGATCTCTGATGCAATAACAAAATTACAAAGGTACTCTGCTTAATTCACCAGGAGGCATTGTGTGCTAAGACAACAAACTTGAAAAGTGTTATAAACACAGTGGTGAAAACTGTGAATGTGATTATGCTTCACAGACTGAATCATCGACAGTTTCACCAGCTATTACTAGAAGCAGAGAATCAATACGGTTGTATCATCTATTTCTATGATGTTTGCTGGCTCAGTTGAGGAGCTATGCTTGCAAGAGTGTATGCGCTGAGAATTTCAAGAGATTCTAACCCCGACCAGTCCATCATTCTGGGTGACACTTACAGCCATATTCTGCAGTTTTGCATAGCCTAGCATGACTACAGAAACCTAATCTCTTCTACACAGAATGTAGTGTATATATTCTGATAAAGTCTACATTAATATCACTGAGAATCAAACCCGTCACCTCTGGTTCAGAAGTAGAAAAGCGTACCTGATTGTTAACCATCAGACTCCATTTTGCTCTTAAATTTTGCATTGTTATTTGGTTCGTATGTTAATAATAATTGCTGCTCGCCAACAAGTTGTAGATTCAGCTTTTGGCCTGTGACTAGCAAAAGGTTGCCGACCCCTGATTTAGAAGAAGGGCTAGCAACCCTACCAGCGAGCCATGTAATAAGTCTCACTCTTTTGAGGCAATTACAAGACTTAGTTCTGTAAAAGAACAACATATTTTGGTGATTGCTTTTTTTTCTGAAAATAAGAAAACACAGATAATTAGTGTAGAGGAGAGATTATAATACCTTGTCAACATTTTAGTGATTATTCTTGTTATCATCGTCATTTGAAGAGGTATCCACTCCAGGTCAGATACAAACAGGACTGGGGTCGAGGGTTTATCCTTTTACTACCCCAGACTGCTGTATCACTTGAATCAGATGCTGGCAGTGATGCTATTAAGCCAGCATTGGGTTTCGTCATCCAAACCCATCAGATCTCAAAGCTCCATGTTGTGCTCGATGTATAGGGCACACTGTTAGAACATGGTCTGTGGTTTGTTCAAAGGTGCCACACTCGCAATTTGATGGAGAAGCAAGACCCCATTTGTGCATGGACAAATGGAATCGCCCAACACCAGTCCACAGGTGGTTGAGCTTAACCTGAGCTGCTTGGGGTAAGCCCATCCCAACAGGCCTGGCACTGGTCCGGGGCACAAAAACACAGAGCCTGAAAGCATTTTCACAGTACTCCGCATTCCATTTGTAATTTGTCCATTCAGAAACGCGGATGCCAAGTCTGGCAAGGTTATCCAAAAGATTCCGTACACCTGGCACAAACAGGCGTCTGGATCTTAGTCTCACTTGGCAAGTATCTGAGGACCCACTTAAAAGACCATACAGGATATGATCAGGGTCCAGAGATCCATAATGAGCCAAAGAGAGTGTTACTTCCATTCAACAAAGCTCAGCTGGCTGGATGCCTGAGAGTACAGGTAGGTGGTCCGTTGGAGTGGGACGCAGGCATCTAGTGACTATGTGCAATGCATGGTTCAAGACACTGTCGATGAGGCAAGTGTGAGCAATGCGACACCAGACTGGTGTGCAGTACATTCTTGTTAGTAATCATCATAAACTGTTGAAAATCCAAAATTATTGGAAACTAAACCACGTCCAAACTTGCTATGAGTTGTAGATCCATTGTAGGAAGCATAGACTGGGAAAGTTAATTTTAAAAACTAAAAAAGAAAAATTCCAGCTAATACCACTATAAGCTTTCATTTATTCAATTTCTTCAGATAACTATAAATAAAAAAGACGCGAATGATGAATAGACATAAAAAAGTTTTGTTATTGAAATAATAAGAATAAAAGTTGTCACCTATTAGCTGTTTAATCAGCTGATAAAATTGTACAGCATGGCCAGCAGTGTGGTGGAGTGCAGGTGTTGGCGCATAGTCAAGTGGTTAAAGTGCTATGCTTATGATTAACATGGTCTTGGTTCAAAACCCATTTGCACCATTCTGTTGTGTTCTTGGGAAAAACCCTTTACAGCATTTTCCTCTGCTTGGTGGTCTTGGCAAGCAGTTCTAAATTACAAGTAGACAGCAATATCTTGAAGCAGGTCAGGGTAATTGCCTGCCCTATGTATTGCTTTCCTGCACCTCCGTTGCTTTCCTGCAAGTCAGGAGAATAAATATAGAGAAAAATAAAAATATAGTAACTATCAAACAACCAAATTTATGGCATTTTATGATTCACAGTAATAATGGGGCATAACATTGACCATAAAGTGGTAATAACTTAAACAAAATTTTATTGATTGATTAATTAAATAAACTGTTTTAAGATTGGATATTTTTATTACATTGCATAAAAGATGTAATGAGCAGAAATAAAGCAATAAGATTAAATTTTTTATAATTAATAATCTATAATGGTTTAATTCTAAAGTACACAAGACTGGCAATCTAGGCAAGCCAATAATATCAGGCTATGGTACTGCAACTGAAAAACTATCAGCTATTGTTGATTTTTATTTGACTAAATACATGGACAACAACTTTATTCCATCATATATCAAAGGTACAACACATTTCTTGGCCCAGATGGTAGGTGCTTTCTCGCAGCCTGTTCATGCTGTGAGTAAGTCTGTTCATTGCTGTTTAAATGACAGACCAAAACCAAACCTACCAAAACAAAAGGGTATCCACCCATTAGGATGTTCAGTGTGGGTCTGCTAATTGGCAAACGTTCTTTTCAGGGCAGGGCAATGTCAGGATAAAACTGCCCTTTTCAGGGCACATTGCCAACAAGACCCAATATTCTTCAGTTGAATATTGAAGGCCTCACTCACTGCAAGCAAGATGAACATTCTTCATCACCTCTCTCTGCAGTCTGAGACACTCGTCATCCTACTGCAGGAGACCCACTGCACTGATGCAGAGAAGTTGGTACTTCCGAACTACCAACTAGCTGGGTCTTAAGCAGGAAGCATGGTCTTGCCACATTTGTCCATAAGCGACTGAGATACACGCTTTTGGACCAATCTCCACCGACATCGGAGATCGAGTGGCTGTGTTGGACGTGATGGATATAAAATACTCAACGTCTACAAGCCACTGCCAACCCTGGATCTCCCAGTGTTTCCTCATCCTTGTCTTTATGCTGGCGATTTTAACTGTCATCATGCTGACTGGGGTTATGATGACAACAGTCTGGACGGTGAGTGTTTGGCTGGCTGGGCAAGTATTAATTGTCTTGCCCTCCTATATAATGCCAAGGACACTGCCAGTTTTTATTCCAGCTACTGGAACACTGGCACCAATTCAGATCTAGCTTTCACTAGCATAGGTCCAAACAGTCACTTACCGAATAGACGTGTCCTTGACAAGTTCCCCATGTCACAACATCAACCTTTGCTTATTACACCACCAAGGTTTGTTATGGCAGTGCCAAGCATGCCTGTTAAGCGATGGAACTTCCGCAAGGCTAAATGGAGTCACTAAATTGCTTTGATGAATAAATTCACAAAGACTTTGTTGCCGCCTGATTCACTTGATGTGGATGCAGCTTACCAGGACTTCTGTAACACCATTAAAAAAGCAGCCAAAAAGACTATCCCACGTGGGCATCGAAATAACTATATTTTGTGTTGGGATGCAAATTGTGAATCCCTCTATAAAACCTTTCTGCAGTCTCCTCAGGGAGACGACTCAAGCTTGGCTGCTACAGCTCTGCTTGCCAAGCTTGACAGAAACTGAAGGGATCGATGGTTCGAGGCAGTTTGGAGCATTGACTTCTCACACTCTAGTCGAAAAGCATCGAGTATCTTGCACAACTTTACTGGTAGGTCACAACACTCTCTTCGTCACTCTTCGTCACTGTCCTGTTTCAGCCGATGCTATTGCATCTCAGCTGGTTAGAAATGGGAAATACAAGGCTGTTGATCACAAGTCATCTTGACTTGTCTCTCAAGAAGTGTCTGACCTTTGGAGGGTCACAACACCAGACGCAGTAAATGTCTCTGACAATTTTTCACAGAGAGAATTTACTGCTGCCCTCCAACATTTAAAACCAGGTAAAGCTCCAGGTCCTGATTCCATCTGCTTAGAGCTTATACTCCATGCTGGAGCTGCTTTGAAGTCCTGGTTATGTGACTTCCTTTCTTCCTGTTTGTGCAGACTCAAAATTCCCAAGATCTGGAGAAGGGCGCTTATGGTTGCAATCCCAAAACCAGGAAAGCCCGTTGGGGACCCAAAAAGTTATCAACCAATATCTCTGCTCTGTGTCCCCTACAAGATCCTCGAGAAGCTTATCTACACCTGCATTGAACCATTAATTGATCCACTGCTCCCTAAAAAGCAGGCTGGGTTTCGACGCGGGAAGTCAACCATAGATCAAGTTGTTCTGCTAACCCAGAACATTGAGGATTCTTTTGAGGCTAAAAAGAAGGCCGGTGCCGTATTTATTGATCTGATAGCTGCTTATGACACTGTCTGGCATCGTTGCCTAACCTGCAAGCTGCTGAGACTACTTCCGGATAAGCACATGGTCAAAATAATTATGGAGCTTATCCGAAATCAAAGTTTCACCCTTACCACCAGTGACAGCAAGCAAAGCAGGCTACGCCGTCTTAAAAACGGCGTTCCTCAGGGATCAGTCTTGGCTCCCCTCCTATTTAACATCTATATGTATGATCTTTCTTCCATGATTTCCAGAATGTTTGCTTATACTGATAACTTAGCATTGTTGCACTCTTCTGGAAACTGGAAGGACTTGGAGGGGACTTTAAGCCAAGACATGTCTACACTTTCAGCGTATCTCCAGACTTGGAGGTTGAAGCTCAGTCACACTAAGACGGTGACAGAAGCCTTTCACTTAAACAACCAAGAGGCCAAACATGACCTAAAAGTCTACAACAATGGTAGACTTTTACTGTTTTGTTTAACCTCTATTTATTTTGATGTAAAACTGGACAGATCACTCACATTTCATGACCATCTAGTGGCATTGTGGAAAAAACTATCCTCATGCATCACACTGCTGAGGTGACTTGTGGGCTCGGGATGGGGTGCTGGTGCTAAAACATTATGCATAGCCACCTTGTCTCTAGTCTACTCAACACCTGAGTACTGTGCACCAGTCTGGTGTCACAGTGCTCACACTCACCTTATTGACAGTGTCTTGAATGATGCCTTGCACATAGTTACTGGATGCATGCATCCCACTCCAACGGACCACCTATCTGTACTCTCAGGCATCCAGCCAGCTGAGCTTTGCCAAATGGGAGCGACACTTTCCTTGGCTCACCGTGGATCTCTGGACCTCAATCATATCTTGTATGGTCTTTTAAGTGGGTGCTCAGATACTTGCCAAGTGAGACTAAGATCCAGATGCCTGTTTGTGCCAGCTGCATGGAATCTCTTGGATAACCTTGCCAGACTTGGCATATGCACTTCTAAATGGACAAATCACAAATGGAATGCAGAGTATTGTAAAAATGCTTCCAAGCTCCATGCTTTTGTGCCCCAGACCAGTGCCAGGCCTGTTGAGATGGTAGCATGGGCTTACCCTGAGCAGCTTGGGTTAAGCTCAACCGCCTGCTGACTGGTGTTGGGCAATTCCATTTGTCCATGCACAAATGGGGTCTCGCTCCTTCACCAAATTGCAAGTGTGGCACCTCTGAGCAAATTGCAGACCATGTACTAACAGTGTTCCCTATACATCGGGCACCACATGGAGCACGAGGTCTGACGGTTTTGGATGACAAAACTTGATGCTGGTTTAATAACATCACTGCCAGCATCTGATTCAGGCAGTGCAGCAGTCTGGGGTAGTAAAAGGATAAACCCTCAGCCCAGTCCTGTTTGTGTCTGACCTGGAGTGAATACCCTTCAAATGATGACAACGAACACATTTCTCAAACCATCTTTAAGATTTATCTGCACTCCTTGATAATACTTATATGATTGCCATGTACAGTATATTAAAAGCCTATACACAAATGTACCTCATAAAAATCAAGTTGAAGCAGTTAAAAACAACGCCAACCCCAATTTAATGTATTTGATTTCATGCTGTATTAAGTACATTTAAAAAAATAACAACTTTACTTTTAATAAGTTATATTTGAACACAAGTTACAGCAATGGGAACTAAAATGGCACCAAATATGCCAATACATTCATGCACTTTTTGGAAATCTACACAAATATCCCTCTAAAAAACCCTTTTCAAATGTTATATAGATGATATCTGGATGGTTTGGACACATGGAAAAGATACTGTACTTGAATTTATTGATAATACCAATCATTTACACCGTACAATCAAATTTATTTACTCGATTTGCGCTGAGACAGTAAATTTACTAGACACAATGGTACATTTAATCAATAATCACATGGAAACTGAACTTTACACAAAACCAACTGACACCTACCAATATCTTTTTCTCAGTTCTTGCCATCTGTGTCACTTAATCGAAAATATTTCAAAAAGTTTAGCACTATGTATCAAACACATTTGCTCTACAATGGCCTATTTTGAAAAGCATGTCTAGAAAATAATTGATGAAGTCAGAAGGGCTGGGGAGTAGTGGTGATTTTGGGGCTATTCTCATTCCTATTTCAGAGTAAAATGTTTTTTCTTAATCCTACTCCTATTCTGGAGTAAGTTTTTTTCAAATTTCTCCACTTATAATCAGTCTCAGATTTTTCGGTTTTTGGGACAAAATCATGGAGTTCTCTAAAAAAAAGTCTTCACTTGGAATCAGTCTCAGTTTTTCAATTACAATGTTCAAAAAATTCCAGACAGTATGGCAACCCCATAATGCAGTGGTGGAGTAAGGAGTAATAAATATTTTTTGTTACTCCTATTTCTACTCCTTGGAAAAACTCTGACTCCTCTTCCTCCTTACTTCTACTCCCCAGCCCTGGAAGTCAGAACTATACCATGGAAAAATTTACTAATATCTACTCCAAAAATCTGCTGGCCAAAACACATCTTTTGTTACCATTTTTCACCCAGGATTACCTAAATTTAATTCAATCTTTTATAAATTTTATAACTTACTATCACAGGGATTCATTCCCAAACTTTTTATTCATTGGTACATTTTGAACACTTTATAGGTTTCCATGTACCCCCAAAATTTGTCACCTCTTTAGTGCCAGGGTCAAGTTGCTCTGATGCATAACTTACTTTTTATATCTAAGCAATTTATTGCAATCCCTCAAAAAATTTAATCAATTACCCTCATAACCAACAAGTTAGATAAGGATATTCTCTCACATATAATGTACCCCAGTTTGGGAACCCCTGTACTATCAGAAGATTCTTGTTTAAAAGCTCTTTCAAAAAAAAACACAACCACTGATAGAAAATGTTCAACTCCTAGGGATATTTTAGTTAAATCATTATTAAAATGAACAAGTACAACTTATTTACCACATGGATTTTTCATTGCAAGAGACATAATTGCTCCATATGCAAACAGCCTTCTGAAAATTCTAGCTTTCACTGTAACCATATCCAAAAGACATTCAACATACATGTGTTGGAGAATCAGCTTTCTAATTCATAAACTTCTATAGGATTTGAACTCAGTTTCATCCCAGCCTTTGGTTATAATAGCCTGCGCTTTTACATTTGTTTGGTACATTTGGTATTTGGTAAAGTAAGTAATTTTTCTGTTAGTTTTGGTTTGGATTTTTGACTTTGTATTATTAACTTCAGTTGTCATTTTGGTTGCCAAGAAGCACCATCACTATTTTAATTTTCCAAACTGTACTGTATTTAGCTGTGCCATTGTTCTTGGATTTCTGTTTACAGTTGACTTTAGTTTTGGTATAGTTGAAATTCTTGGAAGTGCAGTTGGTGAAGGCCTTGGAGTTCCCCCAGGCCACGTTGTAGTCAACTTTGGCTGATTACAACAACATAAACATATTACTTGCAACAGTACAAACTTGATTTACATAATTACCTGCTCCAAATATCAAAAGCCATATCTAGCAAAACTGAAAGAAAATTAAAAACACGGATAACAGAACATCTTTGTAACATTTGCAAACACACAAAAATTATCATTAGTCTACATTTTAACACTACAGGTCACACCATTGAACACATGCAAGTCAATACCATAGAAAAACTCTATTAAATCTAGTAATTGTTAGAAAGCAAAAGAACTATTTTGGATTCATAATTACAAATATTAAAACACGGCCTCAACAAAAAAGATTATGATTGAATATTATTCTTTAACACCATTTTCCTACAACTAATAATTTTTATACCTTATTGCTTTATTTTTACAGATGCTAGATACATCTATGCAATGTATTAAAAATGTCCTTTGTATTAAAATTAAGTGTAAATAAATGTATTGAAAAGTATTAAAAATAAAAATGTATTAAAAGTTTCTTTAAAACAGTTTATTTAATTAATCAATTAATAGAATTTGTGCAAGTCATTGTTATGTCCCATTATCACTGTTAATCATAAAATGTCATAGATTTAGTATGTTTGATAGTTACTGTACAATTTTATCAGCTGATTAAACATTTAATAAGTGACAGCTTTTATTCTTAATATTTTAATAACAAAATTTTTTTATGTTTGATCATCAGTTATATCTTTTTTATTTATAGTTGTCGGAAGAAGTTGAATCAATGAAAGCTTATAGTGGTATTTAGGTGGGATTTTTTGTAAAAAAAAGTTATTTATATACATAGTTAAATGGTATTCATTTGAGGGTTTTTCTGGTTTGGATTTTTTAAAACATGAATGTTTGTTCAATAAATTTATTTTGTGCTATTGTCTATTCCAACATTATACCTAGCAAGCCTTTTTCTTTACCAGCATCTTATAAATATTAGCTTTTTTCTTAATGATATTTTTTGTTTGCAATTTTTATTACTAATTTTCTTGTGTTATTTATTTATGATTTTTTCAGTTATCTTACTTTTGTTAATAGATCATTATTGTTTCAATTTTTTTCATTCTATATTATTTGAATGTCTTATTGCATTATCTGTTATCTTTTTACCAGAATTGATCATACTTACAAAATTTATTATGGTGGAAGTCAAAAGCGCCCTGATGGATGTTATTCGAGACCAGTATTTACAGCAAGTGAAAAAAAGATATTTGCATATGTTTCTGAGAGCAACAGAAAAGATATCAGGAATGCAGTAGAAGCAGCACACAAAGCTTCCTCTGGTTGGGGAAAACGAGCTGCTCATAACAGGTATAAAATTGTCATTACTTTTTTGCAAATTAAGTTTTAATCATTGAAACAAAGTTTTTCAAAATTATTGAATTATAAGCCTCTCTTTTTAACCTGTAGTTTTTTGGACTTTGATCATATATTGTGTAACCATTTTTTATGTTAAAGCAGAAATCAACTTTACAGGGTTTTTCATAATTAAGGCAACCAACTTTTGATAAATTTATCGTCATTTTATATGTGCAATTTTGATTTTAAAATGCAGAGGTGAATAACAAGCAAATCATACAGAGTCCCATTTATGTGATGTAAAAACTTTTATTATGAACTATAGTCTATTTACAAAGGCATCACAGGCAACATGTATCTGTTCTTGTGGAATTGAATCCTGTTTCTTTTGCAGTTTTTGCTTTAAACAAGTCAAGAAAAGCATTGAGGGCAAGCAGACTCCTTTATTTCTAAATGAACCAGATAGAAAAGTCATTCATTCATTCATTCATTTTATTATTAAACAGTATAACGAAAAAATTATAAATATTAAAGAGATCAAGAAAAGAAAGAAGCAGCACAATGTCAGACATTAAAACATGCATTAGATAATCAGAAAGTGAAATACAAAATGGTAGAAAGCATGGGCACAACACCTTAATCAAATAAAAATATAAAAAATGAGAAAGAAAAAAGAATATATAATAATAATATTGTCAAACAAATTAAAAGATTGAATAACCAGTGCATGACTAGTCTGCATAATGATGTGTCACAGCTAGCCAAGATGGGAATTTTGCTCAACTGAGCAAGGTGAGTAAAGAAAAACTACCCATAAAAAGAAACCTCACCAGGTTCAGAAACCTTTTCTGAGTCCAAAGGATTGAGGTTAAGGCTGCTCACGCACCATGCATTCTTGTTTATAAATGATGGAATGTTCTTCTGAATCCAGATTTGGGTTAATTTGGAGCCATATGATGGTGCTGAATTTTATTTAGGGTCCTTGGTAAATCTCAAAGACTCCTTAGCTCATGGTAGCAAGTGGGTTTTCAATATACCAGAAATCTACTGCTCCAAGTTCAGCTTGACTCCCAAAGGCCCAAAAATAAGCAGAGATCTTTTTGTGGTTGTCACAGCTGTCCAAACCATAACAGACTGTAAATTTTGATGTCTTGTCACAATTAAACATTAAACTTTTCTGGAGGAACTCCAAACTCTGTAATTCTGCTGGTTCAAAACATCCTGGATGTCAGTTTTTTTATCATCTGTGTATAATCAAGTTTGGTAACATATTTTGAGCTATCTCATTAGAAACATAATAAATTCTCTCAGCCCTCATTCTTCCATGTTGTTTAGTTAGCCCATTACATTTTTGTACGGTTTCTTTCTCAGCAACATTTCATGTATCAAAAATATGCTTACATCAGCTGCTGCAGTAGTTTTTAATGAGATTGATGCAAGTTACAATGCAGTTTTTCCCCTGTATTTTTAATAAGCTTCAGGGTCTAAACATACATACATTTTGTTTGTGGTCTTATTATCTGTTGGTGGTCTGTTTATCTGAGGTTGTACCTGTCTCTTTAAACTTTAAAAAACTTTTAAATAATTGATCAGTCATTTTCAACTTTTTTGCTGTAAATAATTTGTTTCACCTTATTATTTAGATTCACAGACATTGTATAAACTGTAAATTTAAGCTTTAAAAACCTTAAATGGAAAGATTATTTTGTTATCTTCAAAATACTATGCTATTAATTAATTAAGATGAGCAATTGAGACATCACTTTAACTCTCTTGTTTAATGATGCAGAAAAGGTTATTGATTCAGTAAGAAGTACTAGCTGATTTTTTGCAGGAAATAGTATTACTAACAGCAATGCTAAAAGTGATTAGACTTGGTTCTGAAATTGATAAGCTTTTTTGCAGCAGAGTTATTGCGACAGAAAAGTTATGCAAACCGTTGGTAGAAGACTGTTTTTTTTTAAACAGTTTTAAGATAACTTTGACTTCTGGAAAAATTTACTATGGAATTTTTGACCAATAGAAAAATTTATTCTGTAATTGTTAGTTGCATTATTTAGTTTTTTGTCAGGTGAAGTTAGAAATACAGTACCAGTATTACAAAATGAATCATAAAATATTAGAGCAAGGGTTCTTTAACTGAGGGATGCCCCCTTGTAAGGTGTGAAAGGTTAATAAGGGGAGCAGAAGCAACTGGCTGCAAACTGAATAGATAACTGCATTTGGCAGAAAATTAATGGAAAAAAAGAGAAGGCATGATAGTGATTATTTAAAATATGGTTTTATAGATTCTATGGTGAATAGTCAATTGCCACAATGCTGTGATATGCTATAAAAAATCTCAACAATCACACCATGTGACCAAGTTGCTTACAGCATCATCTTCAGATAAAACACCTGGCCATAAAGATTATCCTTCTGCTTTTTTCAAGCAAAAAGACTCTGAAAAAATTGAAAATTGCAAATAAATATGTGCTTTTACCAATTTTCGTCTACAGAAATTGTAGACATGTCATTTGAAATCACCACATGATTGCTAAAAGAAGAAATCTTACAACATTGGTGAAACTTTGATTAAACCATGCATCTTAAAAGCAGCTGGTCTTGTGTTGGGAAAAGCATACAGCAAGAAGATGGCTTAGAGTTTACTCTTGGATTTTATGATCAAAGCACAATTGATGAGTTCACAAAATCATCGAGTATCAAGCTCTCAAAAAATTACAATCCTCACTCTTTTTTTTTCACTTCAACATAATGAAACAACTGATGTCACCCAATTTTTGCAGCTGTTAGTCTATGTTCATTTCAACTGAAGAAGATATGGTGTTTTGCTGACCAGAAGATGTATTTAAGTTGTCTTCTGGTTTATTGCAACAATAATATACCTTGGGAAAAATTTGTGAGTGTTTTGCATTGATGGTTTGTTTTGTTTTGCTTTTGTTTTTCTTTAGTGTTTTGCATTGCATTGATGGAAAAATTTGCATTAATGGTGTTCTGACTATGTTTGGGTCTCGAAGTGAGTTCATTTTGAAAATAAAGGAAAAAACCCCCAATGTAGTTTGATCTCATTGCATGATTATCAATGATGCAATTCCAATCACAAGATTCTGCTTTTCCATAAATTTGTTTGGTGGTTATCAAAAGTTAACTTATGCTGTTTTTTGAAGCTCATGGAAAACAAGATCTTCTGCAATTAAATTAAAAGAGTTTCATCTAAAGTTGGCAAACTTTGTGGATATTTTTAAGTATTAAATGATTTAAACTTGATTTTGCAGGTCAAGAATACTAACTTTGTCCATGAATATGATGCCATCAATGCTTTTGTCACAAAACTGGAACTGTGGCATTGTAAAATTCAAAAAAGCCATAAACTTTTTTTTCCTATACTAGATATTGCCCTTGCAAAAAACAAATTAAACTCAAGGCAAGCTTAAGGTTGAGATAGAGGGTTGTCTACAACTTTTAAAACAAGAATTCAAATGGTACTTCCCAGATGTAAGTGAAATTAAATTTTCAAAATTGTAGATGACAACAATTCCTTTTTGTCAGAACAAGGATATTTCCAAAAATTAGCAGAAAAAATATTGGGTAACGAAATGTAACTCAACTGCAAAAAACAATTATGAAGCTATGCCACTAATTTCTGGGTAAAATATGTGCACATATACAATAGTGTAGACTCTGTAGCTAGATGTAGCTTCAGTTTACATTGACTTACATGTGCAGAAATGGCTTTTCTTCCAAAACAAAACACAGGAACAAACTTTTTGGTTTACAAAAAAATGAGGTGTCATACTCTACAAAGTCATGAGTTCAATTTTTGGTTTGCAAAAAAACACTTACATCCTTTTTATTAACAAATTTTACTTATTTTTGTTTTGTTCAATGCTGTTAGAATTTTTAATATGATAGAACTTAAGTTTTGTTGGTACCATTAAGGGGGAGTGCAAGTTTTGTTTGCATGATAAAAGAGGGCACATAACCAAAAGTTTAGAAACCCTTAAGTTAGAGGCTAAGGTTACATTGACATTCAATAAAATTTAAAATAATTTTTAGAAGTAGGAAGTTTTGAATAAGTTTGAAATGTTTTAAAAATTGAACAAAATATTTCTACAAAAGTTAGTTCAAAATGTCTGTCATTAAACAAAATTTTACTTGAACTATAAACCTCAAAATTGATAAAAAATCAGTTACATGACATAGGAGTAGCAATCTAATCTATTCTGTGTTTAAAGTGAAAGTTGAACTGTTTCTTGCTGAGAAGGCATTATATGCAGAATTTAAAGTTATGTGCTCTGAAGTGTAACCCACAAAATCTAAAGTTAGGCTTTTTGTAGCTTTTGCTGTATAATTATAACATATTAATTTTTTTAGTTCTCTACTGTTTTTCACACTTCTTTCTCACAACAAGTTGGTCGTTTTCTAAGATATTTTTTGCTATAATTCTTTAATATCAAAACATTTGAAAAGTTTTTATAGTTGTAACTGGTACAATTAATTATTTCTATATTCAGCGTTCACTGCTGAATATAATCACGTTACAAATCAGTTTTTTTATACAATGCCATGAACCTCTTCTTAAAAAATTTGTGATTGAAAATCTGCCACTTTTTGATTGTTAAAAAATTGCCATATTCAATCTTTAAAACATCAAAAATATTTCAAAAAGACCAAATAAAATATTATTGGTATGATCAAGGTTTTTTTAACATTTGGTTTATGGAAGCACCAAGAAATTTTGTGTGGTCACATTTTTTTATCAAAATATTCAAAATGATTTCTAAATGGAAACTAACTTTATGCAAAATAAACATTATATCAAACTATTGAATTTGCTTTCAAATTATAAAAAATTGATCAATAAATTGCTGAAATTGTTCCCAGCTGCAAGCAAATATTGAGATGGAAACAGCAATGCATTGATATTAGTACTACTGAAAACACTGTTACAAGCAATTAGAAAGAAAAGCAATGAATATAAAATGAAAAACAGCCAAAATGCTACAGACATAATATGCATTTATTAATAAGGCCCAAGCTTTGAGAGCAATACAATGCAGTTGCTTATACATGCAGTTATAAAAGCAAAAGAAAATACATCAATCAGACCACTGTAATAGACAGTAATGATTTAAAGAATTGTTAAAAATTTTGAAATCTATTTTTATAAGTGATTTAATTCTAATTAAACATATTAACCAATCAACAAAGCATTTTATTGGTTGACACTTATTGCTATTTTCCAAATATTGCAGTTACAAAATTGGCAAAAAGTGATTTTGTTATTTAAAATACAGTAGAACCTCACAGTACGAGTTTAATTCATTTTCAGACTGAGCTCGTATTGTGATATACTTGTATTGCAAAGCAATTTTTTGCATTATAATTGATAATGAATTGAAAATAAATAATCCGTTTCAGCCCCAAAATGTCTATTATTTTTTTTATTTTTTAAACAAAAAAGTTGCAATCAGAAAAAAATAAACAATACTGTACACGTAATATGAATAATAATCATGTTTTATTAATCCACTAAGCTTAAACTGGAGACCATCTAAGCGTATGGAAGAGAGTGAAGCCAAGAATAGATTATTGTCTATCATGAGAATCTATGTCCAGTTTCAAAATCATGCCTAAAGGTAGTTACATTAATATCTATAGTTTCTCTACTTGAAGATATTAATCATCATATATATTTATTCAATAATTTAAAATTCTTTTTAATCACTAATGCTTTACACTTGCCTCCCCTGAATAAGTTATTTCAGCAAAATGTCAGCTACTAAAAGTGTTTTTTGCATAGTAGACTACTGTACTTAGTAGCCTTTCAGCTTCCAGCAAAATACTGTATGCACAATACAAATTGCCTTTCAATATGGTGCAAATGACACAACAATAGCTGTTTATAATGTAGTTAAAACCAAATTACATGTATTTCAAATTGCTCGTACTATAAATTTTTACTTGTCCTATGAGACAATGTTTTTTGCGAATAGCCGCTTGCAAGGCGAATTTCTCATACAACAAGACACTCATACTGTGAGATTCTACTGTACATGAAACTTTTAAAAACTGATTTTTAGATTTGCATAAAATGCATAAAATTATTATATATGTAAAAAAATAATTTTTAGATCCGTTCAAGTTTATTGTTTGCTTCAAGTAAGTTCAATAAGCACATTTTATATTTGTTGATTTGACAAAAAAAGATGTGACATAAGTCTCAAACAATTGAGGCAGCAAAAGATTATTTGATCACCAAGTTGAGCTGCCTTAGATGTGCTTTCTATTTTAGACTAACTTTTGTCATTAATTTTTTTTTGTAGGCCTAAAACTAAAAAATAATAAAATAAAAAAAATAAAAAGCAAAAAAGAATCAATTACCAAAAAAATAAAAAATGCTATATTACATAAATTAGTTGTGTTCAGGTCAAAGATTATTATTATAATTATTATATAAATATTTTTAAACAAGCTGCATAAAGATGAGAAACAACAGACTCGAGTTTCACTCTCATTAGAGCTCATCAGTGATGCTTATCTCACCGCGAATCGAATCTGGGACCTGTAGTCTTAGACTAAGACTACAGGTCCCAGGTTCGACTAAGGTTTGGTTCTTAGACTAAGACTACAGGTCCCAGGTTCAACTCGCGGTGAGATAAGCATCACTGATGAGCTCTAATGAGAGCGAAACTCAAGTCTGGTATTTCTCATCTTTATGCAGCTTGTTTAAAAATTAATTCCAAATCCTCTTAATTCTTCAAATATATAAATATATTTTAACACTTTAAAAATTAGTTTGAAAATATAGAGTTATGTGTCAGACAGATAGAAGTAATTTATTTGTCAGTGAGTATTATGCACTATAAAGGTAATATATAAAAAATAAACACAAAAAATATATCAAAGAAATATAATACAGATTATATATAACTACAGTGATAAAATATTGAACAATCTTGACAGGAGACTGCAAAATGACTGATAAAGGTCTTCTAGTTGAGCAGTCACCCAGAAATTGTAGCGAAATTAGTTGATTTCAAAAATTAATAAATTAGAAGATGGCAATTGTAGGCAAGATTACTTTTTAATGTATTTATAGGAATTTAGTAACTGGTTTTTAATATTACATTTAAACATATTGAATGATTGGTTTCAAAAGTGAGGTGGAGTTCCATATTTATTTTTCTTGAAATTTAGTTGATCTTTAACAATTAGACAATAAGAAGTGAGATTGAAATAAATTGTTTCAATTATTGGATCTAGCAAAGTGATTATGCATTGAATGGGTTTGGGTGAAGAAGGATGTAATGATATTGTTTGCCATATAGTGACCAATTTCAACAAAAAATTGATTAAGGCAATCAGCAGTTTTTGGCGGATCATCTTTGACAGAATTTTCTATATTGATTTTAATGAGAAGGAAATTAACATGTTTAGTAGAAATAGCAAAGTCAATAATTTCCACAATTTTCTTGGGATTAGATTTATTTTTTGAAATGAACTTGGTATAAAACATTTTTTTTTTGATAAATTTTTTATTCATGTTAATTTATTAGTATACATTTTATAGAAGTGTTTTTCAAAAGCATTGCCTGTTAAGGAAGAAATTATGATAGAGTTTTTGTTTATTTTTGATCAAAATTAGCCATTCTTTAGTAATCCAGGGTTTTTGATGCAATCAAGAAAGTCGTTTGGAGATTGTTTGCAGTTACTTTATTGGTACCAATAATTAAATTATTGAAATGAAGTTTAAAATTAGAGATGGATATAGAATAAGTTTGAAATTTTTGTACTATGGAGTCAGGTTATCATGTAAATTATCTCGAAAGGCATCACCATTTACATTCTTAATATTGGAATAAGTATAGATTGAGTTTTTAAAGGAGTTCTGGGCTTAACTTATGAGACAATGCAAGAGATGCAATGGCAGTCAGAGATAGGATAGTGCAAGACACCTAGTGTTATTGTGGCCTCATTAATGTTGGTTATTATGTGGTCAATAGAGGTTTGTGTTATTTTTGTAGGCTTAGTTATACATAATGTGGAGAGTTCAGGTCAGATAACATGTTATGTTGATATTCCCCATAATAATTACAATGCTCTTCTTCCAATTTAGGATTTGAAGTGTTTCATCAAGAGCATTTAACACTTTCAGTGCGGTAGGACGTTCAGGAACGTCTTTAGAGAAAATGCACACAGTGCGTTCGGATGTTCCAGAACGTCTTTGTAATAGCTGCAATGCGTTTGGTGCTAAAAACATTTTAAAACGTCTATTTAGTGAAAGGCATTGGAGCGTGTATGTAGGAATGTCACAAGACATTTTGCACACGAGACTTTACAAAGGCTTTGAAGGTTCTCAAATGCTGAGCTTTGATGATAGGAGAAAAGAATAGAAAAAGTTAGTGGTAGAATGAGAGATATAATGCAAAATTTAATGCTAATTTTCTTTTTATTTAGCAAAATGAATACACAACAAATAATTGATATTGTAATGAATAGTGACTCTGACATGTCAGAGATTAATGATAGTGATTCATCCGTTTTATCAGATTACATTGAAAGCGATTCTGATTCTACATCAGGATCTATTGGTGGAGGAGATAGTGATAATGATGATGAAAATGGTGTTCATTTTCCAAGCTCTTTACAGCTGCCTGGTCATAGACAAGTCCGTAGAAGATGAAGAGACTACATATGGCAGGTTGCTAACTGGCAACCGCCTCTTTTTACTTTTGGTGGGATGCAAGGGCCCACAGCCAAAGCTGCAGTAAATGATGAAAATAATCCATACGATTATTTCAAGCTCTTCTTTACAGATAGGTTTCTAGAGACTTTAGTGATTGAAACAAACCATTATGCGTCTCAATACTTGACCAGAACAACACTCACTCCTCATGCAAGAGCACACAAGTGGACACCCGTTACAACCGAGGAACTAGAGAGATTTTTGGGTCTCGTTCTTCTAACTGGAATAATAGATAAAAAAGGAAAAATTGCGGATTACTGGAGAACAAAACCTCCTTTACAAACGTCTTTCTTCAATCAGACTATGTCAAGAGATAGGTTTCAACTAATATCATCATTCTTGCATTTCAATAATAATGATGCTATGCCTAGTGAATGCACTGACAAGCTATACAAAATTCGACCAATATTTGAAACACTCGTTGAGAAATGGCAGGAAGTGTATGCTGTGGGAGAACACATTGCGATTGACGAAGGCATACTGAAATGGAGAGGAAGGCTCTCCTTTCACGTATATAATAAAGATAAGCCAACTAAATATGGCATTAAGGCTTACATATTGGCAGACTCTGCATCGGGCTATTGCTGGAACATGGACATTTATCATTGCGAGAGAAAGCCAATAAAAGAAACTGTTATGGGTTTGCTGACCAACAAATGCTTGGGATTGTGGCACAGCTTATACATGGATAATTGGTACAATTCTGTAGAGTTGAGTAAGTTTCTGTAGACAGCACAAGTTCATACTGTAGGAACATTGCGGAAAAATAGAGGAAGTCCACCAGAAATCAACAACCCACAAAACATGGCCAGGCATGATGTGATCGCACGAGACAATGGACATGTAATGGTCTTGGCATGGAAAGACAGAAGAATTGTGAAAGCAATCAGCACTAAGCATGACAACTCTGTTATCTCCATAACAAGGCGGAAAAAAGGAGGAGGAAGTGCGATGGAAGAGGTGGAAAAGCCAGTGGCAATTTGTGATTACAATGAGCATATGTCTAGTGTCGATCATGTAGACCAAATGATATCGTACTATCCTTGTACTAGAAAGACTCTGAAATGGACCAAAAAAGTTTTTTTTTACCTTATGGAGCTCTGTGTAACAAATGCTCTCATGTTGTACAAAGCAAAGACTGGAAGTCAAAGTATGACTTTGCGTGATTTTCAATTGGCACTTATTTTACGATTATGCCAAACATCCCAAGATATTAGTGATGATGAAAATGATGATGCTCCACCACCACACTCATCAGCAGAAGTTGATGCTCCAAACCGACTTCATGGTGGCTTCAAATCTCATATTTTGGAAGAATTGCCTCCAACAGCAAAAAAGCAAAAGCCACAGAGGAAGTGCAAGTTGTGCTCTAGAAAAGGCAAACGTCGAGATACTCGTTATTTTTGCAAAGAATGCAAAGTTGCATTATGCCGAGTGCCATGCTATGCTGAATACCATTCTAAGAAAACATTTTGATTGTGTTTTCTTTGAGAATAAAATTTGATCATAAAAAACTTTGTTTTATTGTTTCTTTTCAAACATAGTCTACTCTACTCTCTACACATGTTTTGAAAAAGTTATTTGCTGACAGTATGCTGCAAAGACAGTACAAACGACAAAAAAAGAAAAACAGCGCTGCCCCACGCAATTGCTTTATGCGCAACTAGCGTAGCACTGAATGTGTTAAGAAGTGGCTGTGTTTATTGTGAAGATGATGATATATTACTCTATAAATATATTGCAATTTCAAATTAGGAGAGATGATGCTAAGCCAAAGGTCTTTGCACCCTTGAACATGAAGCAGTAGATGTAAGCTGTATGAAAAATGTAAGATGTAAGAAAAACTGTAAGATTTATTTTTGGATCTTAAAACTTTTTTTCGGAAGATTGTTTTAAAGGTGCATGGGAATTTAGAAAATTACAGAAGATATTAACAAAATTGTTATAATGAAAAGTTTAGTTGTTATGTAATGTTTTAGTGTAACTTTTATTGAGTTTTTAAAACATTTCTTCTCTGTATATGTTGATGTTAAAATCTTTTATGTCCCTGTACATATGGTTTTGCTATTTTTATGTAATGATATCTTCAAATAGAATATAAACTAAAAGATGGTCTAATACCTAGTATATGAGAATTCCAACTAATACATTGTTAAGTAAGTTGTTGGTCTAGATGTGATCTATAAGTGTGGCTGAGATGCTTGTTATTCTAGTAGGTTTATCTATAGCTAAGACAGCGCCTGAACTGTATGATTCATTGATATAGTTGCTAGTTTGAATATTGCTATCCCATTTTGAAAGATCAATATTGATGTCCCTACAAATAGTATATTTATAAGAAAAAATATGAGGGTGGTTCATAAAGTAATGCCTGCTATTTTCTAACTCAACAAGTTAAAGAAATAGAAAAATGAAAGTAACATTACTAAATCAAGACATATATTTTAGTATGCTAAATAATTTATGTTGAAATAAGTTAACATTACAATAAAAATGTCTGTAAAGAACCGAAATAATCATATTTTTTTGTACAAAAGGGTCATAATTTTTATCTATAAATTTTTGCACCCTTCCAACTCAATAAATAGATCTTATTAAATATTTTACATTGATATGTACATATAATCCCATTTCTCCAGCCTGAGTAATTGAATCATTATGTAGGAATGAGTAGTTATTTAGGTTCATATTGCATGCTTTGCTTGCATTCAGTTTGGTTTCTGAAATAGCTAATATTTTGGGTAATACATTACAGCAAATCAAATCTTTATTTTTGTGAAGATTTTTAAACAAGGATCTGATGTTAAAATGTATTAAACTTGAATCAAATTCAGATTTACTTTGAGTAATTTATTAAATGAATGTAAGCTTGTTTCATCACAGTAGTTTTGTACATATTTATGATTGTATATGTTACCTGATACTTCAAGATTGGCAAATTTTATGTTATTATCTATGAATTGTGCCAAATTATTGTCAATATCTTTGAGCATTTTAATAAAATCACAATCACTTAAGTTGGTAAATGGAAATACATACCCATAGCAAACTTTACAGTAGAATGTTATTTTGTCAGACAGATAGCAACTATTTTTTGTAGGGTTAAAATCATGCATTTTTAATGAAATTTATTTGGCATTTTTCACATTCTATGTAATTTTGGTTTTTACGCCATCTTTTTTTACAGGCCAAACATGTTGATACTAATATTATTGTCATCTTGATAAAGATTCACATATAGATTATACAGTATATGTATATGCTGCACAATAACAATATATGTATGGCAATGTAAAAATAGCAGTAAAATTGTTTTTCAGTCATTTAATATTTTGTAAGCCATTATCAAACTTGATAATGAAAGTTTGAGTATTATTTTTTTTTTTGTAAAAATGGTTTTATTTTTGGTCGAGATATGTTTCCAATATTGTTCTTTTTTCATTTTATTTGTTTCATAAAATAAAGATTTTGTTGTATCCAGAGTACCGACTTCAGGTGTCCAGCATTACAGGCAGTGTGCATATTGAACATTTGCAAAACCTTTCATGAAATTCAGGTGCCTTTGAGTTTCTTATTCAAATTTACAGGAATAAATCTTGTTCAGCTCAACATTAACCCTGTTGAATTTCATTTAATTTGACTATGTAGTTTCTGTAATATTTACATGTCAAATGATGTCAAATTTTTTTAAATTTTATGGGTTGGCAAAAAAAATTTATAAGGTTGTTTTGACTCCATAAAGTGCCTTAAAAAATACCCTGAATATGATTATCAGCAGCAAAAAGAAAATCTCTGTAATCAGGAAGGTGAAAGTTGTTTACTTGTTGTTGAAACTTCTGAATAAGTAGAAGGTAAAAGAAAAAGTGTTGGAATTTGGCAAATGCAAAGACATTTAATTTTACAATTTTTTTTAAAAAAATTGCTAGTCCTAGAAAGTAGGTGGTTTTTTTAGATATAGTTATTACTTGTATTTTTATAAACAACAAAAATTTTAAAAAGAAAAATATGACTGTTGTATTCTTTAACAGAGATTTATGAAATTGCATTAAAAACAAAAGATTGCAATTGGAAACAATTTTAAAATGTAGAGTAATTTCAATGCATGTGAGCAAGTGATTAGTCGTACAAAATTTAAAGATAGCTAACAAAGAATCTTTATTTGAATTTGAATATTAACAAAGAATATTGTTCGCTATCATTAAAACACTGGCAATCAAGTAATGATGCATAAAGTTACAAAACTTCTATCTTATAAGTATGTCAATGACACTTTTTCCATTTTTAATAATGAATAGGAATGCCACCTCAAACACTTAAACCAATTTTCTATAATCATTTTTGGTTTTCACTTATGAAAAATAATATGATAATTCCTTGCTGTTTCTTTTTTTTTTTTGAAATATCAAACATTAAGTTTCTTACTTTAGCTTTAGCAAACTTGCATTCACTCAAAAACATAAATATCTTACAACATGCTTGTTTACAGAATTTTAAGAAAAGTTTACCAATATAATTAGCAGGATAGAAATATTTTATTGCACAACAAATATTTAGAAGATATTATCATTTCCAGGATTTAAAAGAAAATTTTTACTTTTTGAATATCCAAATCATTGCTCCACAAAAATTTTTACTATATGTAAAATAACTGTGGATTTGCAATGCTTCCCTCAAATAAGAAAAGCAAACAAAGCCATCAACAATTTTATTATATCTGTCTCATGTAAAATAATTTTCTTAAATTGCCAACAAATTCTGATGACAGTTGGTTGTAAAAATTCTAAAAAAAATACTACCTACAATCTGAAAAGTTAAAATGGTTCCATTAATACCACATATCATAATTTAATTAATTTTGTGGTTATATTTATATTATTATTAGTAACATTAAACATTAAAATTTTAAAGCATAACAACCACAACAGTAACTGTTTTGCCAAAAATGGTTCATCAGGCAATTTTTTTTATCAATCATAAAATACAACCAAGATAATATTGAAAAAATTATTTTTAACAAAATTTTGCCCATATTTTAGAAAGAACAATTTAAATTAGGTAAAGCAAAAAGTGTGAAACAATATTAAATCAGAATATAAAAATCCTTAAGCAATTGCTTGATTGCTTTTAAGTTTCTATATAACTTCACTGCAAATATGTTAGAAAATCTTTTTTTTACAAAAGACTTAGTGTTGATTTGTCATTGTTGTTGTTGTTTGAGAGGCCATTCACTTCAGGTCAGACACAAGCAGGACTGGAATCAAGGATTTAATTATTCTTTTACTACCCCAGGCTTCTGTACTGTCTGGATCAGATGCTGGCAGTCATGGTGTTGAGTCAGCATCAGGTTTTGTCATTCAAAATCATCAGACCTCATGCTCCATGTGTTGTCCAATGTATGCAGCATGCTATTAAGATGTGGTCTGTTGTTTATTGAGAGGTATTACACACACAATGCAGTGAAAAAGCAAAACCCCATTTGTGCATGGACAAATGAAATCACCCTACACCAGTCCATAGGTGATTGAGCCTAACACAAGCTGTTCAGGGCAGATCAATTCTACAGGCCTGGTTATTTAGTGGTATGAAAGCACAAACCCTAGATTTATTCTCATAGTACTACATGTTCCATCTGTAATTTGTCCACTGAGAATTGTGAATGTCTTGTCCAACAAGGTTATTTATTAGATTTCATGCAGTTGGCACAAATGAGCATCTAGATATTAGTCTCACTTGACAAGCATCTGAGCACCCACTTAAAAGACCATTAAGCATATGGTCAGGGACCAGCAAGAGTTGCTCTTAGTCAGATTAGTGTTGATTAGTTAGTGGGTAGAAATGTGGTTGTTGTTGTTGTTGTTGCCCCTACAAAGCTATTTTCATGGAGAAACCCTTTAAAGAAGGCAACTTGAATGATCTTTGCTGCTTTCAAATGCTTTTTCCACAGATTAGTGGTCTTGTGCTGTGTTAATACTTTGCTGAAGTTAAAGGTGATTAGTGTTTTGTTTGAGTTTTAAAGTTAGTGGATATTGTGGCATGTAACCATCAGGGTTTATTGTGTTGTTAACATCCAGACTTCACAGTGCAACTTGCTGGATTCATTTGTTCAAGTCACTGAGCAGTGTAAACATCATCAAGACTTTACTTTTTTTTTGCTACAAAAATGGGCTTTGCTTCTGTCATAATGTAAATGGTCTTTGTGACACTTTTGTCATTTCTAACATTCAAAATGACTGTCATCTTTTTATTGATCATTCTAGCAGAGGTATCAAAGCCATATTACTGTACAATGGAAATAGATGTCTCTGTATCCCTCTGGCCCATTCAGTGCATCCAAAAGAAAATTATAAGAACTTTAAAACTCTTTTGAATGCTTTAAAGTATAACCAATTCAGTTGTCAATAATTGGAGATTTCAATAAAGGCATTTCGATGGACCCCCAAGATGGATTTTTTAATTTCCATGTTATTTTTGCCATTGGAGTAGTAGAGCACCTGCACACTATCATATACTAATATGGTGACTTACACAAACCAAAATTTTTGTTGTATAAAGCAACATCATATGGGACCCTTTAATTGACCCATAAAAATATTGTTACCACCATTGCACATAAAATTGGGTCTTATCAAACAATTTTTCAAGACGTTAGACAAGAATTCAGACACATTCAAATAACAACAATTCTTCAGATTTCTGACACAAAAATAAAACCTAGTTTTTTTATTGGCCCACAGATAAGAAAGATTCTGGAGTACAGCTTGAGTGAAAAAATTAAACTTTTAATGCAACCTGTAAAGCCCTGATTAATTTTTGTAAACTTTTACCTCTATGAAGCTGTTAACATAATTACAAACTACAATTTTTAATTTATTAAGGCCTTGTTCACACTAGGCATAGTTTTTCAATAAAAACTGTTTATTATATTTCTATGCCTGAGTGGCAAATTAATTTTACATAAACCTTGATCAAAATAACTAAATGGATTTTTTTTAACAAACCTAAAAAATATCTTATCAATTTTTATTCTATGAATTTTAATAAACTTTTTGATCAGTGTAAAATAAACTCAAATTGAATATTGAAATTTTTGGTGAAGTTAACAAGATCTATCCAGTTTTACCCACTTCTGTCAGCACTCAAACAGAAGAATCTGAAGTTAGCAATCCCATTAATATAGATATTCTTGTGTTTGTCTCTTAAGAAGGCACTAGTTAGCCAATTGTTAGATACTTCACAAAATAGTTAAAAGATACTTTTAATCAAGAAAATATTGTATTAAATATTTATAAATGACCTTCTCTTATAATTTATTTTCTTTAATTTAAAAGGCTTTTGTGTTGTATTGATTTCTTATTTAGGTTTTTTGGTAATAGTATTTAACTTCATTTTAAAACCTAGTTTTTTTATTAATATAGGGCACAAATTGTTTATTACATGGCAGAAAATCTTGAGATGAGAAGGCATGAAGTTGCAGAGCGGCTTGCTTTAATTACAGGTTAATCATGTATTTATTTTTTGTCTTATTAGACTTTTGTACATACTTTAAAGTGCCATAAATTAATTTGTGGTTGCAACAAAAAGATAACTCTCTAATATTGAAGTAAATAATTACATATAACATAAAATATTAAATTTAATGAAATAATTCATGATCTAAATTTTTTGTCAGAGTTGGCAATATAGTTCAACTATTTAAGGCACAAAGTTTCTAATTGAAATATAAGTGACCCTTTATTTTTTATTTGCTTTACTATATCATTTCCTTATGAGGTCAAGCAGTTTATTAATTACAGTGTCTTGTCCAACAGAAAATAAAATAAGAAACAAAAAAGAATAACAGATTTTGATTTTGAGAAAAGAAGTGAAGTAAATACAGGGTGTTTCAAAAAAATTTGACATCATTTGACATGTAAATATCACAGAAACTACATAGTTGAATCAAATGAAATTTAACAGGTTTAATGTTGACCAAAGCAAGATTTATTTCTGTAAATTTGTATAAGAAATTCAAAGGAACCTAAATTTCATAAAAGGTTTTGCAAATGTCAATATGTGCACTGCCTGTGACATGGCACACATGAAGTCAGTACTCCAGCTTCTCTTAAACATGCTGCAGCATGTCTTGGGTAACAGTCTCCAATGCGGTGGTGGTTCTTTGTTAACTACCTGTCTTGCATGAAAGTTAAATTGGAGATTGTTACCCAAGACATGCTGCAGCATGTTTAGGAGGAGCCAGAGTACCGATTTCACATGTGCAGCATTACAGGCAGTGCGCATATTAAACATTTGCAAAACCTTTCATGAAATTCAGGTGCCTTTAAGTTTCTTATTCAAATTTACAGGAATAAATCTTGTTCAGCTCAACATTAACCCTGTTGAATTTCATTTAATTTGACTATGTAGTTTCTGTAATATTTACATGTCAAACAATGTCAAATTTTTTGAAACACCCTGTATTTAATGATAGGCTAAATGTTGTAGCTCTTAATTTTGAATTTATGTATCAATTAAAGCATTTTAAATATTTGAAAAGTTTAAAATTAATTTTGTTATCTGTTTGTTTTTAATTTGTGTTTATTTTTTTAAAAACTGGTAATCTGGCAAAATATCTGAAGTTTTAGTGAAACAAAATAGATTTGTTTATAATTTTATATAAGAAATTTGATGCAATTTTTAATTTTTACAACAAAAACTTTTGCATCAAAATTGGATTGCAAAAATAAACTTTTTATTGTATAAGTGGAAGTATTGTATAAAATTTCAGTTTATTTAATTATTTTTTCAATCTTTTTAGACTTTTTCATATCTAGCCTTGTCATATAAAAAAGGTTTATTTGTACATTATGTTGAAATTTTATGTTTTAGCTGATTTGTTATAACTGAATTTGTTCATTTTATTATTATTTATTTTTAAATTTCCTGTAAAGTCCCCCAAATTGATAAAACAATCTTTGAATTAAAGTTAATTCTTTATTAATCTTCACTTGACTTTTAAAAGTGAAATGATATAATGAAATTTTATCTGGCCACCCTATTCAGCTCATCCTTACAAAACTAAGTATTCCATCAATAAGTGTGCAGACATATTTTTTATCAAGCACAATTTTTTTTAAACATACCCTAAACATGCTTAAAGACAGTTTTGGAATCAGTGTCAAAAATACTCCTGGAAACACCCAACAGAATCTACATTTAAAATTTGCTGTTGACCAATCTAATTTATTAAATCAAAACAATTGATCTATAGTCATCAATTTTTCATGTACACGTTTTGTAACGTATTGAGGTTTGGATCTCATATAAATATGTTATGTATCATCATCAAATAACATTCCATCAAATTACAAAAATAGAGGAAGATCATTTATGAACATTATAAATAACAATGGATCCTGGCATAAACCCTGGACAACACCACTAGTTATTTTTAATTTTTCAGAAGTAGGATTTAAAAAAAGCTAATGTAATGTTTTTAATTAGTTACAAAATTTGAATTAAATTCCAAAGGTTTGCCACAAATTCAAAAAAATGGTCAAGTTTTTAAATAAGTTTTTGATGATCAACCAAATCAAATACTATCGACAAATTCAGGAACAAGCAACAACTATACAAATTATTGTCTAAGAGCAAAACATAAGTTTTAGTGACTACAAATTTTGTTGATAAGTTTTTTTGAAATCCAAACCAGTGATCACTAATCAAGTTGAATTTATCTGTATATCAAATTAAATGTTTGTACAGCAATTTTACAAAAAAAATTTTCGAATTGTAATAGCAAAAAAATGTCATAATAGTTTGCAGTTTTGTAAATTTTTTTTTTATATAGTACTTGATTCTGCTACTTTTAATAAATATCAAGGTAAACACCATTAGTTGAGCATACATAAAAAATTTGCTTAAAATAGAGGAGATTTAATATAATTGGAGATTTTAATAAATTTGGTATCACAATCTTCTAATCTTTTTGCTTTCTTGTTTTGAAGGGAATTAATTATACAGCTTACTTCATCTCAATAGATGGAAATAAATAAACAAATTACAATTCTTAGATTTTTTAGTTTTAAAACTGTTGCACTCTATAATATTTTATCTGGACTTAACTGAATAAAATTCTATATAAATAAATAGTTTCTTTAATTTTAAACTTTTTTACTATCTTGCTAGTAATTATAACATTTTTTGTGATTTAGGGAAAGACTTGAAGGATGCTATTCAAGAAGTTGATTTATCTATTCAACGACTTTTTTATTGGGGAGCTTTTGCTGATAAATTTGGAGGAACTGTTCAGGTATTAAACTATTTATTAAGAATAAGTGCATTTAATTCAATATGAGAGGAGATCAAAAAGCAAAACTTTTTTGAAAATAATTAATTTACCATGAAAAATTAAATGTCTAAAGTTTTATTTTCA
Organism: Diplosoma virens; assembly: GCA_963680785.1. Taxonomy (NCBI): domain Eukaryota; kingdom Metazoa; phylum Chordata; class Ascidiacea; order Aplousobranchia; family Didemnidae; genus Diplosoma; species Diplosoma virens. The sequence goes on from OY796895.1 coordinate 38,443,048, forward strand.
GCATAGTTGCCTTCTTTTTTAATGTATTTTACAAGATTTTTAAACCCATTCCTAAGAAGTTATTAGATCTTGTTTTAAACTTCATAATGGCAGCTTTTTTAGCTTCATCTATGCTTGTAAAATGTGTCTCTAACAATTTCTTACTTTTGAAAAAAGAAAGAAATCAGATGGCGAAATCTGGGCTGTAAGGAAATCAACTAGCATTTTCCATTGAAATTCTCAAAGAACTTTCTCAACTTTGTTCTCAACATCTTGCTCAACTTTGAAAGAAAGTGGTGTTGCATTGTCATGATGAAAAAGAATGCCACCTTGAAGCTTCTGTTGTCTTTTTTTGGCCAGTGCTACTCAAAATTATTGTTTTTCTGCCATCAGGATAATCCACCATTATCATTCTTTCAGTGTCCCAAAAAATTGTAGCCATCACTTTCAGAACAGATCTTTCATATTTGAGTTTGATTGGCTCCCAAAACTTAATGCAGAATTGCATTGACCAAACAATATAAAATGTCTTGAGTCCTCAGTTATCTCAATAATAGTGACAGCCTGAATGTTACTTTATTTTTTTGCTGCTTTTAGTCTTCCAGGGCAAAGTTCATCTTTCAGATCTTCCCTTCTAAAAATCATTGAACCAATTTATAAACAGCAATTTTTTGGGGAGCATCAATGTTATAAGCTTTTTCCAACACTTTTATCTCTTTCCCTATCCATCTCAGTTTAACCATAAATTTGATGCTTGCTCTTCTCTCAAAATTGCTTATTTTGATGAGTATTAAAAGATAATGGTTTTAAGAAGCTCTTGTTAGTACAATAATAGATGCACGACATAAAGCAGTTGGTTGACAGGAAGCAAAGATTCAGTCAAAGATGCTAGCTTGTTTTTTTTTTTTTTTGATTGCTTGCTTGATCAGCAGACTAGATATAATTAAAACTTTAACCTGTTAAGTGCAGAATTAAATTTTCGTTATCCAAGTTATAGTGAGTAATTAATTTGGCATCTCGCTGTTTTTCTCGTCTTAATCGATTATAATTGCTGCTTGTGCAAGAATATAGCAAGTGCGAGAAGCGAAATAATCTGTGCTGTGAAAAGCTGCAATGATCAAGATGTATATATCCGTCATGCGCACTGAGAGAGCGTTTGGCTTTGATGTATATATACGTCATGCCCACTTAACGGGTTAAATGCCATGTGACATAATGTGCATCATTAGTTTGTTTGCACTGAGTGCCTTATGACATACAGTGGCGCCAAAAAGAAAGTCCGCACTTTTCATTTTTTAAAAAACAACAAATTTAATCTAAATTGAATGTAACTGTTTAAACAACCTATACCTCATTTGAATCCCCTTTTATTCCTCTATACATTTATCTGTTCACATTTGAATTTTAATTCATTTATCCTTGTGTTCACATCAATTTATAAAATTAACTCAAATCAAGAAGGCAAAAAGAAAGTCTGCAGGCAACAAACGAGCTTAAAACCCGTTTAAAATCTTTAACTTTTAGGCAACAAGGCACCTCTATAATTGTTATTTTTGTTGTTCCAGGTTACACAACATAATTTTTTAGTCCAAATGCCTCGACTTTCTGTTAGTGATCGCCATGAGCTCATTAATTTGCACCTTTCTGGTTTATCCAATTGTAAAATTGGCTGCAGATTGAAATGTGATGAGAAAACGGTACGGATGACTGTGAAAAAGCATCAAAATACCAGCAGTGTTCCTGATGCCTCCAAATCTGGTTGTCCTAGAGTTACTTCTTACAGGGAAGACAATGCTATCAAGATCTGTGGCCTCAGAAACAGATTTGAAATGACTCCCCAAATCCAACAACAGTGTAATCTTGTCAAAAAATGCTCTCTTTCTACAGTAAGAACAGATTGAAGGAATTTAATTTGCAAGGCAGTGTCGCAAGACACAAGCCAATGATTTCTGTAAAGAACAGAAAGCGCAATCTGAACTTTGTCAGATGCAATTAAGATCAGGACATTTCATATTGGTCAAAAGTGCTTTTTAGCAACAAAAGCAAGTTCAATAGTCTAGGCAGTGATGGCAGGCAGTACGTCCGTCAAAGGAAGGACGAAGAATTTAATCCTAGGTGCACAGTTTCAACGCTGTAAAGTGGTGGAGGTTCAGTTATGGTGTGGGGCATTATTAGTGCCAATGGTCCAGGGCCTATAGTTTGCTTGCAAGGTCAAATTAATTTGACCCAGTACATTAATATGTTGACTGAGCATTTTTTACCCTACTTTGGCCAGAATTTGGATCATAATTCCATCTTAAGGGATAATGCTCCCATTCACACAGCTGGCAGGCTTAACTGTAGAAAGAGAGCATTTTTTGACAAGATTACACTGTTGTTGTTGGATTTGGGGAGTCATTTCGAATCTGTTTCTGAGGCCACAGATCTTGATAGCATTGTCTTCCTTGTAAGAAGTAACTCTAGGACGACCAGATTTGGAGGCATCAGGAACACTACCGGTATTTTGATGCTTTTTCACAGTCATCCGTACCGTTTTCTCATCACATTTCAATCTGCAGCCAATTTTACAATTGGATAAACCAGAAAGGTGCAAATTAATGAGCTCATGGCGATCACTAACAGAAAGTCGAGGCATTTGGACTAAAAAATTATGTTGTGTAACCTGGAACAACAAAAATAACAATTATAGAGGTGCCTTGTTGCCTAAAAGTTAAAGATTTTAAACGGGTTTTAAGCTCGTTTGTTGCCTGCAGACTTTCTTTTTGCCTTCTCGATTTGAAGTTAATTCTATAAATTGACGTGAACACAAGGATAAATGAATTAAAATTCAAATGTGAACAGATAAATGTATAGAGGAATAAAAGGGGATTCAAATGAGGTATAGGTTGTTTAAACAGTTACATTCAATTTAGATTAAATTTGTTGTTTTTTAAAAAATGACAAGTGCAGACTTTCTTTTTGGCGCCACTGTATATTATGTCAAATGCACACAGTCATTGTTTCAGTGCCAATGGACAATATTTTTATTTGAGCCTTTGTCATATTTTGCTGCTCAGCAATGTCTGCATGTGTGCACTTTCTTATTTATATAGCTTCTTATATCGAGTTTATCATACTTTGACAAGGCACACTGTATGAGAAAGAAATGGCACTTTATTGATCTGACAGAGCTGCTGATTTGGTTGTACAATTTGATTCTGATAAATGCTTATTAAATCATGAAAGTTGCTCTGATAGTGATTCACTATCAGATAGTATTGATGGTAATAGTAGTGATGAAAGCAGTGACCCAGATGTCTATCAAAACAGAGTGTAAAGTACTACTGTGATCAAAAACATGTTTTTCTGTGTATGATTCTCATAAATCACTTTAAATGTATTGTTTATTGCAAATAAATTTAAATGTATGCTTTTTATTCAGTAGTACCCTTACATAGAAACCAAAATTAAAAAGAAATTTTATAAAATCAATAAACAACACTTTTAAACGTGTGAGATAGACATGACAGGAAAATGTGCTTGCCACCAACATGTTTGTGTGTGTGAAATGCATCTGGCATTTAGAGTGTTAATTTCCAAAACTTTTTAATCTTTTGTAATGAATACGAAATTTTAATCTATGAACCACTAACAAAAAAAGGCCATCCATCATTTAATAAATAAACAACAATATGCAAATGGAGATTTCTTCTTAAATATATTTCTAAATCAATATTATAAAAATTGAACCTACCAAGTATTGCTAAAGTTGTGTTACACTTTTTTTCCAAAAACTTATTGATCATCTAAAGAATTATTAAAAACTTATTTTTATCGGTTTTTAAGTATTCTTTCAATTCATATTGTATCAATTAAAACTGTTCAAACTGTTAGTAAAAATTCAAAATGGAAGCTAAGAGAATTTAGATCTTTGCCCTAGTATATGCATGCCATAAAGAGTCAGACATTGCCTAGCTGAATGACAGTACACAGAGTTGCATGGAAACCACAATGGAGGCATCTTTCTACTGTTTAAAGCCACAACTTCAAGTATCATCACAGTGGCCAGATGTTTGGTCATAGACATGCTGCATAACTCTTGAGATCTCCTGGCCAAAGCTCAATCATTCTGCTTTTTCAAAACAGGATTGCCAGTGAACGTTTTTGCATCTGAAAAAATAATAATTTGATTAAATGATAACATGACTGTTAAGATTCATTGCTCAAGGCACTTCTGTGTTCAGTTTAGCAGTTAACAGAGGGCTTCTTGATATGTTTGAAGCTCTTTCCACCTTCAATTTTAACAACCCTACTAACAGTGGGGACAAAAATCTTTTTTTCTTTCAAGATGAGTCATTTTGAATGTTCGATCATATTTGAACACTTTTCTAATGGTCTCTGTCTTAACAGCTCATGGTCTTATTGTGCGAGGTCAATCCTTTAAGGTTTTGCCTTTTTCATAAATGACTTGCAATTTTGTATACTGTCATTTGAATGACATTAAGGTCTTTGGCAATGTCTGACTTTTTATGGTATCCATGTCATAGGGCAGAGATTGCAATTCTTTTTGCTTCATTTTGAATTTTACTAATACTTTGAACAGTTTTAATTGATACTATATGAATTGAAAGAATACTTGACAGCCAATAAAAATAAGTTTTCAATTATTCTTAACATCATCAATAAATTTCTGGAAAAAATTCAGCAGGGTATTCCAATTAATTATCCTTTCTGATCTTTAGTAGGAGAGTAATATAATGGAAAGTGAGAATTGGCATCTGCTGTGATGATTGTGTTGGGAAGTTTTGTTATGATTGTGAATGTGCTAGATATAATTGAATTTCTTTTTTTTTTGTGATGTTTGGGTAGAATGTGCATGTTAATGATGTGTAATTGTTGTAATATTGGATGGTGGATTTTGATGCTATGTAGTTCAATTGGTGAGATGTTTGATGTTTTAGGTTGTGAAAAACTAATTTTGCTTGTAATGTAAGTTAGGATGCCTCTTTCTTGTTTGTGAGTGCCATCTATTCTCATAGTTGTGAAGTGAGAAATGTTTTGTGTGTTGTGAGATTGATTGAGTTTTGACTCTTGTATTGCTATGACATCTGCTTGTGTATTTTTAATGAGTAGTTGTATTTCCTTTGTTTTGTTCTGAATACATATGCAGTAGATTTAAGAACTTGGAAGAAGTTTTTGGCAATATAATATATTGTGTTTTATGGATAGTGCTGTGAAATGTGCAGCACTATGAATGGTTATAGTCCTTTGTTGTGATTTGGGAGCATTTCAAGTACATTCAGTGTTATGTGGTTGCATAAAATAGATGTTTGATGTTTAGTGATAGGTTTGAGTATATATCACCCCAAAAAGCAGTAATTTAATCATTCACATGATTAACTAAAAAATTAACTGAAATTGAGAATTCAGAGATGGGTCTTCTCTCTGTTAAAGCATATGAGGTGTGACAAAAAAGAAACCAGACTGGATTGACCATGCTCTAGGCACAATGCCGATTGGCAAGCCACTTGCTCACCATGAAACACAACTTCTTAGCTCTATTGTGTTGCAATTTCTTTAATCTAAGTCATTTTGTTTTTGTGTTTCAGGCTTTTATGTAATATAGTGTTGTTGGTAGCTTTTGTCACAATTTTGTTACTTTGTGTCACATTTGTTTGTACTCAATGCTGTTGATTGTTATGAAACTGTTAGTGCTCAAGAATGGAACAACAAATCAACTTAAAATTTTTGGTGAAACTGAGGAAGACCCAAACTGAGTGTTTTAAACTTCTTAAAGAGGTTTATGATGAAGATGTGATGTCAAGGACACAAATCTTTGAATGGCACAAACATTTTGAGAAAGGCTGCGAGAAGTGGAGGACGATCCCAAGACAGGATGACCTTCCACTACAAGGACAGATGAAAACATCACTAGAGTAAAGTGGCTGGTGCAAAGTGATTGCTGGTTGACAGTATGAATGATATCGAATAACTGAACCTAAACAGAGAATCAGATCTCTGTATCTAAACAGAGAATCAGATGCACACAATCTTACTGCATTATCTGGGGTTGCAAAAAGTATGTGCCAAAATGGTGCCCAATATTTTATTAGAAGACCACAAGCAGAATTGAGTCAAATTATGTGAAGACATGCTGGAGAAAATCAAAGACGATCCAGATATTCTTAGGCAGATCATTACAGTAGATGAAACTTGGTTTTCCAATACAATCCTAAAACAAAGAGGCAAAGCATGCAGTGGAAGACTGCAGAATCACCCAAACCCAAGAAGACATGCATGTTAAAATCAAAAATCAAGGTCATGCTGATCACTTTTTTTGATCAGAAGGGTATGGTTCATTATGAATTTGTGCCTGAGGGAAAAACAGTGAATCAGCACTTCTACCAGCAGGTTCTCATTCGCCTCCACAACCAAGTTCAGTGGCAGCAGGCAGGAAATGTGGAGTGACAAGTTATGGCTTCTTGGCTATGACAATGCACCTGCACACAAGGCAATTAGTGTGATGCAGTTCTTGGTGAAAAAACAAATAATAGCTCTCGACCAACCTCCTTATTTCCCAGATTTAGTGCCTTGTGATTTTTGGCTTTTTTCCAGACTGAAGGCTGTGATGAAAGGAACTCATTTTTCATTTCTAGAAGAAATCAAGGCCTCAGTGACAAGGGAGCTGAAGAGACTCAAAGAAGAGGATTTTACCAAGTGCTTTCATGGGTGGCAGGATCAAATGCAAAAGTGTATTGACTTGGAAGGGATTACTTTGAAGGGGACAATTCATAAATTATCAAAATATATTGTATTAAAATTTTTATAACAACAGTCCAGTTTCTTTTTGTCACACTTCGTAGCTTCATCATTGAAGATCAGACAGGAAGCAAAAATAACCCAGTAATGTTGTAGTGGTTAAAAATCAATGACCAGTTCTATTCCTGATGAGGCAGACTTATTTAGAGAAAGACATTTTGAAGAGATACCTCTGCCAAATGTTTTGAAACGTCATGATTTTGCAATATTACCCTTCTGGAAGGGTGGCTTATAAAGAGATTTCCTTCCTAGACTGCTTGCTTGCCACAATTTTTGAGCATAGTTTGTTCAGGTTTGAAGTTGTCATCTTGTGAATTATTGATACATTTTGTCTGGTCTCTTTCAGTGAATCTTACTGGAATGGATATCACTAACAAGAGAGATAAAATTTTTGGCCAATACAGCCTTGCAGGTCATTGAGACAAGCAAACTGTCCCACTGCAGAAAGGTAATATAGTGCATAGGAAAGAGCCATCAATAGTTCTGGTGTGGTTTTCCATAGTCTGTTTTCTATATGGTTTCCCATTATTCAAAAAACTTTTTTTGCCTTTAATTTTAAAAAAAATAATTTTTTTTTGGTGAATAAATTAGTTATATTGTTAATGAAATTTTTGTGCTCTTGAGTTAAGACTTCTCCTTCAAATAAAATTTTTATCTTTATATTTTTTTGTATTATTAGTTTATAAATAAGCTAAAATTAGTTATGCTTTTTAAGGTTATTTTTATATATAATTTTCTACATGGTGGAGTATAAATACTGTTAGAAAATAAAAATCAAAATATATCTTGATACATATATTTATCGATTTTATTTCTCAAAATGTTTGGTCATTTACCATGGAATAAAATGCAAGCATTTTTATTCAAAATTCAGTACTTTAAAAAGTCTTTGGGATGTCTCCCGTGGCATCATGTGCAATATCTAAGGGTATTTTCTCCCAAGATTCAGTCAAGTTTTTATCTTAAGAACTTGATACTTTGACCAGGAATAAAGCAAGCCTCACTCTCCAGAATGAACAAATAATTAGGAACATTAAGATCAGGTGATCAGGAATCCCATTCTTACTGATCTAGGAGGAACAGTTGTCTCAACACCACTACTGTGTTACTCAAGCAGTGTGTCCCATTGCTCTATCTTGTTGAAAAGTTTAAACTTCATCACCATACACAAAATTGCAACATGGCATCAAAGCAGTATTAAATATGTGCTTTATTGTATAGAAGGCCCTTTGTTAATCTTAGTCCCTCAGGCATAAAAAAAGCAGAGGCTTTTTATTTTTAGAAATGGCTTCCCAAATCATCACCAATGCAGCTTCTTCATTCTAAACACCTTTTTTGCATTATTGAAAACGGTCTTACAGTTTCTTACAAGGACTCTATAATTTTTATGATTGTAAAACTGTTACAAAGAGAATGATTTTTTATCTGTAAAGATGATGTTTCAAAGCATGCCATTCTTGATTCAGTTCAACTATAATTTTTGACTGACTCTTTTATTCTGACTGCAGAAAGAAGCTGTCTTTTTTAAAGCTTATAGGATAAGATTCCTAGATCAATACAACTTATTCTTCACATCGTTTGTTGTCAATATTTTTGCTTTCCTTTGCCATTTTCTCATAGACTTTTAGGAATAACGCCTGATTTTTTTCTCACATTTTTTATTAGTTTGGGTGTTCTAAGGTGAAAAGACATCCTGATCATTGTGTGATAAAGTTTTCATGTAAATGGTCAATTTTTTTTTTTTTGAGCAATATTCTGGGGATATTGAAGTTTTTTTTTCTTACTTATAAACCTTTGGTGGATTTAGACTCTTACTCTGCTCTGTTATAAGCATTCTTTTTAATTTAACAGACATTTCAAAGAGGCATTGTTTAAATCTTCTAAATATGTAAAATTCTTATTTTCAAAATTATTTTTTAAAAATTATAAGTGAATTTTTATCAAAAGCAAAATATCTAACAGAAATTATGCCCCATCTTGTAAATCAGTAAGTTATAATACCTCCAATTAAAAGAAAAAAATGTTTAGGAAACTACTTTATATGGATGTACTGTTTGTGTTCGAGAACCTGTTGGTGTTATTGGAATAGCTTGTCCTGATGATTTTCCACTACTTTCTTTTGTTTCTTTATTTTCACCTGCAATTGTTCGAGCCAATTGTGTAATTGTTATACCTAGTGAAAAATACCCTGTTCCTGCTCTTGATTTTTATCAGGTATAATTATGTATGCATGACTTTACATTTATTAATAGATACAAATTTTTTGTTTTCAAATGTTGTAAAGATTAAAAAATAGTTTATTATTAATAGTAGTATTTGTTTATCCAGCTTTTATTCAGTTTATTTTCTATTTTTAAAAGTAGCCAGATTCACCTCGGTTTTATTCTATTTGTCACATTTCCTATTTATAAATCAACCCTTCTGAAACTCTTGCCATCTGTACCTGCCACATTTTTGTTTTCTTCCAATCTCTTTAAATTCATATTTTTTTAATCCATTGTCATTTCTTTTCACCAACCATGTTCATTAGCTCTATAGTACATTTTCTTTTTTTATATCTCTATATTTATCTTCCTGACTCGCAGAAAAGCGACGGAGGCACTAATACTCATACATAGGGTAAGGAATTACCCTGACCTGCTTCTGGAGATGCCAAGATATTGCTGTTCACTAGTAATTTAGTAGAGATATTACTGTAATTTAGAACTGCTTGCCAAGGCCACCAAGCAGGGGAAAGTGCCATAAAGTGTCTTTCCCAAGGACACAACAGAATGGCACAAGTGGGTTTTGAACCAAGACCATGTTGATCATCAGCCCAGTGCTTTAACCACTCGACCACGCTGCCGACTTTTAAACATCAACTATCACTTCTACACAATATTGCAAATATTTCCTTATAATAATTCTCTACATCAGGTAAATTTAATCCAACTGACTTTTACACTTGTTGTTATTTCTGGTTCACTTCCACCAAGTTATTTGATTCATCATCATTATTTTTATTTTTTCTCCTGACTTGCAGGACATGTGAGGTTTAAGACAATTGTCTACCAATTACCTTGATCTTTTATTTTGGAGATGCAAAGATATTGCTATTTGGTTTAAAGTTTTTTGATTGTTATTTATTTATATATGCTTTTTGTATCAGCCTGTTTGTTGCTCATTCATACCTAAATTATGAAAAAACTGTTGTTTTTCATTATGATGTTATTGTGTTGCACTTAACAATGGCTTGTTATATCTGTAAAATAAAAAAAATATTTGGGAAACTTTTTGACAGTGGAATTCTCAGTTTCTGTCAGGGCTCCATGGTATTTTACTTAAAAATCAATTGCAAGAAGTATTGCCAAACTTTGTTTCTCATCATGCTTTTATTTTATAGTGAAAATTTCTAACAATTTTTATTTAAGGAGGTCCAAAAATATCTATACCCAGCCCCCTGCTCGAAAAGTTGGGGATCACTGCTTTAGAGGCAGCAGAGGTAGTCCAAGAGTTGCAATCTAAATTGGCTTCTTGGAGTGGCTAAGAGATGGCTACTCCAAGATATCCTTGGAGAAAGAGCAACAACAAACATGATTGCAACCAAATAAATTTTGAACAACTGTTGAAACAACATCAAAGCCGATGTTGAAACAACACAAAATTGTTATGTATGTATGTATTAACATTTACAGGGTGATTCAGCGAAGTGTGCACAAATAAAAACTCATCTTTCGGACTTATAATTAGGTCAAATGAAACAAGTAATATGCTGTGAAGATAGTAAATTTAATAAGCTTTCAGAAAATATACAAGTTATTCAATATAACCCCCTTTGTTTTTGATTACTTTCTGAAGTCGTGGCAGAACCTGGGCACATGTGGCACGCACCACTTCTGGGTCAATTTTGTCCCATGCCGATGTCAATTTTCGCTTTAGAGAGTCCAGATTTGGATGAGAAGTACGGCAGGCTTTTGTCTCTAAAATAGACCATAACCCAAAATCCATAGGGTTCAAGTCTGGTGAAGACGGCGGCCAAAGCTCTTCCTCCCAAAAACCTTTGAAATTGCATCGACACCAAGCTTGAACTGAGTTGGCCATGTGGGAGGTTGCACCGTCCTGTTGAAGAGTAACTCCTTGTTCTCCGACTACTTCTTGGACCCAGGGAAGGACTTTCTCCTCCAGCATTCGCCTATAGACGGTCTGGTTTATCTTGACCCCTTCTTCAATGAATATGAGAGGAGTTTTCAGCCCTTTTGATGTTGCGCCTGCCCATACCATTACAGAGGCAGGTTTTTGTCTTCTGAAAGAGCTGCGATGCTCAACTGGGATCATGTTTATGTCTGGAAGCCAAATCCTGTCATTTTGATGGTTATGGACAGCTTGAACAGTGAAAAGTTTTTCGTCTGTCCATAAAACTTGAGGCTGCATGCCATCGACAAGTTTCTTGACCAAAACCTTTGCTCTATCGAGCCTTTTCTTGTTAGTGGCCTCCGACAAGAGATGTCTTTTGGTGAACTTGTATGGGTAGCTCTGGAGATCATCCTTGAGAATCCTTTGCATGCTGGACACGCTCACAGAGTAGTCTTTAGCAAGTTGTCTGGCACTTCTTGCAGGATTTCTCCTCAACTTCTCTCTGACCTTTTTGATCAGTTTCTTCGTCCTTACGGTTCTTTCAGGGTCACTCCTGATTCTTGGAGCACAAGTCCCAGTGTCCTTGAACCTTTTCACGGCTTTATAAACTCCTCTACGGCTTACAACCTCCTTCATCAACCAGAAAATTTCACTTGGTGGGAGCTTCTTCTTGCAATACTCTTCTATCACGTCATTGATCGTTTTACTCATCGTTTATTTTTACTTTAAATAATACCAGATTTTAAATTTTATTTTTACTTCAAATAATTTTATTTTTACTTCAAATAATACCAGATTTTAAATTTTAACTCTTAAATAATAAGAAACTGAAATGTTAATAATTGAAAGTTAATAATGGACGAAATACATGTACATAAAACTAAGAAAAGTATTTGTGCACACTTCGCTGAATCACCCTGTATTTGCCTTCAACAAGTCTTCAAAAATGTTGCTCATTATGTCCTAAAAGTCATGGGTGGGAAACATGCAGCCAAATGCAGCCTGTAAGATTTTCATGTGGCCCACTTGTGATTGGAAAAAAAAGCAAAGCTAATTCTAGTTTTTTTATGATGAAAATCAAGAAGTCAGATTCTAAGTGTTAATGTTTTTTTTTTTGGTCTTCACAATAAATTTAGGATACCATTTTTCATATCTGTAAGTGTTAGAAGATCATGATTTGGACAAACATCTATAAAATTTGAGAAAAACTATTATGCAGCCTTCACCAATTGCTTCCCAAAGTTTTATGCAGCCCACATCACTTTTTCAATTTTTGGATAGCCTATGACTCCCAAGCGCCATGCAGTGCTATAAACTAAAACTAACAAAATAATTGTAAACAAACAATGTGATATTTTTTGGGATAATATGATGTAATAAGGCTTTTCTTACAAATGTCTAGAACAGTGGTTTTCAACCAGGGTTCCGCCAGAACAGTCCAGGGGTTCCGCAAGTTTAGATTTAAATCCAAGAGTCTGTTTTATTATTATATGCATATTGTTTAAATATACTGTGATTTTTGATCTATTAAGTCCCATTGCAATCATATAAGTCTCTGTTACATTCAATTAAGTCTGTGTTAGTTTTTAATAGTATTATATTTTTATAGTACAGACGACTTCGGCTAAAACACACAGCACGTCATAATGCCGATTGAATTATCAATTATGCTACATCGCAATGTGAACTAACTAGTAATAAACAGGGAATTACAGTACAGTAGGCTACTTTACTGTATTGTACTATAATTCCCTGTTCATTACAGTATTAGTTAGTTTGCATTGTGATATAGCAAAAGTGATAATCAATTTTTAGAAGAATGTGACAATATGGAAGAAATGCATAACTGCAGGAAATTTGGAAATGTTTCAAAGTACTCTAAGCAATTGTCTGAAAATTGCACAACTAATCTTGAACCACTTGGACACTATGTTAATAAATCTTGATAAATATTTTCCATTGATATCTGTTGACCAGTATGACTGGGTTAGAAGTCCATTTGTGGAATTTAAGCCATCTGAAGAACAATTTACATTAACAGAAGAAAAAGAACTTGCCAGTGTTTCAAGTGATAGAACATTACAGTTGAAGCATTCTGAGGTTAGCTTGGATGCATTCTGGTTGTTGGTTAATAAGGAATATCCTGCTATTGCCCAAAAAGCACTTCAACTTCTTGTGCAGTTTTCAAGCTCCTACTTTTGTGCGTTTAGATTTTCAGCTCTGACAACAATCAAGTACAAGAGGCGAGCACAATTGCTGTCTGTGGAAGATGAACTTCGTGTGTGTCTATCAAAAACACAACCCAATTTTAAAGAGTTGTGCAAGAGACATTAGGCTCAAGTTTTGTAATTGAATTTTTTACGAGAATAAATATAATTTTTTACAGCTTGTATTAATATTTTTATAGTAAATAAATCTAAACATGAGTATTTTAATCTCATTTTATTAATCAAATGATGTTTTTTGCATAAGACAATTAAATTATTGCACAGGGGTTCCTCAAGCCTCTGGAATGTTTCATTGGGGTTCTGCTCCACCAAAAAGGTTGAAAACCACTGGTCTAGAAGTTACTGAAACAATTGAGGTTTTTTTTTTATTAAAAGTTGTTGCCATTTTATTTGTGTCAATCAAATTGTCTAAACTAGCTGTATGCTAAGCCAAAAGTAATTGTAGATACAACCTTTTACACCCAACTGTCTTGCCAACCCATGGTTTGAGAAACCTTGGGTTAAGGGATGCTTACTCCAAGATATCCTTGCAGAAGGGGTAACAACAATAACAACAACTTCTTTGTTTTTGATTAATCATTACAAAATTTGATTATTTAATATCCCACTTATGAATTTGTCTCTTATAAACTGATTGTGTTGCTTAAAATCAGTCACTTTCTTAAAGTTACAATTCTTGCTCAGAACAGTGAGTATACACAAATATATATCAGGAGATTCTTTTGGTCTTTGCTTTCACAACAATAAAGTATCTGTAGTAAAGATTTTGTTGGCACTTCTAACATATACTGCTTTTAATTTAGCCATTGCCTTGTCATAGTTATTAAAACTGTAAAACAGTTTATAGATCTCAAATCCAAAAAGTTTTTGTTTGGTCTTTGTAAGCTTTTGATAAAATTTTTAAAAGTAGCTTGCCAATGTCTTCATGCTTTAGGTGCATCAACTGTGTTCAAATAAACATCTATTCTTTCTGTTCTCAGCACTTTCTCCATTCTTTGTTTGTTAAATTAGCATTATATTTAATTTTATTAAATATAACTATAATCAGGGCTTCAATTAACATTTGTGGTACCTAAAAATAACAAAAACATAAACAAATACAGGTAATTCAAATTTAATGCAAAAATCAATTAAGAAAGATCATCACTGAACAAAAGAGTTATGACATTGATCTTCCAGCTACCAGCATAAAAATTTTGCACAAATTACAAATAATTTATTATTTTAAATGTTTAAACAAAAAAGTATATAAATTTGATTTAGGGCTCACAGCTTCAAAACTTGTAAGCGTATCAACAAATTAATTTATAGCAATTGATCAATAGCTCTTTAACCTTCAACTTGTATTGCTTGAGTTGTTTAGAGAGCAACAACACAAAACTGAATAAACATCTCACAAATTTTGTATTCAAAAAAATTCACTGCTGACATTCGAAACTTAAAACCAGGTAAAGCTTTCAGCCATCTTCCAGGAGCTTGAAGTCCATGCTAGAATAGGGTTACCATATCTGAATTGGCACAATCCCTAATAGACATAGGCACATCACCCCAAAAACTTTGGGAGGGAAAATACAGTTTTGCCCAAATCTTGTGACATTTGCCTGAATCATGATTTTCTAGTACTGTAGGATAAGAAAAAAATTGTCGAAGATTCTAGGGTAAATATTAAAAAACAAAGTCTCACTTGGAATCAGTCTCAGATTTTTCAATTTTTGTCCCAAAATCATGGTGTTCTCTATAAAAAAAAAAAGGTCTTCACTTTTAATTTATATCCAAAATTATAGTGATCTCTAAAAAAAACCAAGGTCATTGCTATCATCCAAGTACATTATCCTTACTTTATGTTGTAAACCAGAGGTTAAGCTATGAAGTCCTAAACCAGAGGTTAAGCCATGAGCATACCAGTAATTCAAAAATCCCTGACATATGTTGTGATGCACACCATTCTTTTAATGTTTTTGTAGTTTAATTTTGGTTATTGTTTTTTTGCTAGCCATATACATGTAAAATGGTCCTTTTGACCTATGGCAGGATTTCTTTTGGTGGGTTTCTTTGCCTGCCTGACCCTTTTTGGGTCCTGACCCTTTTGGTCACAAAGTTTGTTGTTTCTCCCACCCATGATTATGCAACATTCTCTTTATATGGCTCGGATGTGTATATTTTATTGTGATAAGGTATCTTTACTACCTTTTGCATTTTGATATACACTTTTATTTTTTATTTTTTTTAAATTTTATGTTAATTGTTTTCTTTTTTTCTCTTTCTTTTTTAAAAAAAAAACTAACGTACCGTAGTTACTTTGTTTTAAAGGTATGGTAATTACGCACAATTGATGTTGTGCATGTAATAACGTATATCATTTAGCTGCTGTTTCCTTTTCGCAATCACTTTTTCAATAAGAACTTTAAAACATAATACCTTGATTGCAAATAAAATTGAATTGATTTGAATTGAATTGAATATTAACAGATTTTAATATTTCTCTCTTGACAAAGATTTGAACATTAAAATCTTGATGTATGGCAACCCTATGCAGAAGCTGCTTTGAAGTCCTGATTATGTGACCTTTTTTCTGCTTGCACCAACTTAAAATTTCTAAAATCCAGAGTAGAGTACTGTGGTCACAATTTTAAAGCTGATAAAACCTTTAAAAAACTAGTGCAGATAAGCTAGTACTTCATTAAAATTATGATTGTTGTAATTTATTCCAAGATACTTTAAATTTGATTCAGAGATTCAAATTAATTCTTAACAATTTATTAATTGATTTATTAACATTAGAATTATCAAGTACATCAATTGACTTTTTTAAATTTTAAATCTTTGTTGCTTGGAGCATAGACAGTATTTTTATTGAAACTTGACATATTTTTTCTTAGACTCATACAATTTGTTAAAGTTTCAGAAAATTTTGATGATCAGCCTCAGAAATAAACTTACACCTACCTACAATTACTAAGTGCATCAATTGATGCAGCTAACTAATGTTGATACGTGGAAAAAGACATTGTCATTTTTAAAAAATTTTTCCAAATTATTCTGTATAACTTTTTGTTTTATTTGACATGAATTTTATGTCTTTTTATGAAACAATGAAATCATTTAGATTATATTCCCAGGCTATAGCTCTTCATCAGTTTACCAAAGCTATGTTATGATGTTATGCCATATGTATGGAACTGCAAATAGGTTTATGTTTTGTTGAAATTTAGTTCATCATTATAACTTTTCCATTTGTGAAATGCCTGTTTGATAGTATATATTGTTTTGTTTTTCAAGATTATAAACTAGCATTGCATTAATGCACTCAAACTTTAGGATTGCCGTGAGATATTTTGACAGATTTTTCTTACAGGAAACAGTCTGATGGTGAGATGATGATACAGAAAAATAATCAAGAATAAATTCTCTGATTGTACTAATGATGATGCATTAGATTCTTGAGCTGCTGTTGACTACTGCTGTGAAAGAAAATAATGAGCAGATTTTTCAGGGTAAAGTAGATCATGTCAGCAGGCTTTGGTTCTAAACCAAGCTTATAGGAGGAGGTAGCCACAGCAGCCACAAAATAAAATGATAATTTGACTAGGATCCTACTACATAGGCTTTTCCTTGCATTGTTTTTGGCAATCTTCTCATCATTCCAGATTCTTTTCAACAGTTTGTGTTGAAAAACATCCAAAAACTGAAGCTCTGTGAGTTACGAGTAATCCAAACTGGAGAATATCTTTGAAAGAAGTTCAAAAGTTTTTTTGTTTTATTATTTTTGGTGGAGTTATTGGTAGTGATTTTCTCAGCAGTATATAAAATAGGTTATAGAAATGTGCCATCTTAAGCAAAACTATGCCTTATGAGAAGAGAATATGAATACTGTACCAACAATCTACTTGAAAATGAATATAAAAAATGAAAAAATATGTAAAATCTTCTTTGGGATCCTTTGATGAAAATTGTCAGAAGGGATTCAAGGCCTTATGCTAATATTGTCATTAATAAATTGCTACCCCCAAGTAAGATATTATACAAGTTTATACAATACATAGCAAACAAACCAGATAAAATTCTAGATAGTTGTTGATGTTTCCTATTTTTAAGAAGAGTGGTAATGTGCACATGCCACATAATATGGCCATGAAATTTTTGTTTAAAAAAGGTCACAATGAAACTAATAACAATGGGCTACTTTAAGTCTTTATCTCTGTTTAATGCAGGCAAAGGAAAACTGCAGCCATGTCAGTACAATTTAATTGAACTGAAGGAAAATGCAAACAATTTATAAGAAATTTGTCAACTATTGTCAAGATAGCAGATGCCCCTGCTGCCATTGTTAGCTCAGCTATAACTAAGTATCATGAGCAAAAAGATAAAATCTTTTAAAGTAATAATTTTGTAAAACTTAATCTGGCCAAGTGACAGAAAAATGTATTTGTGTAATTTGCTAAAACTGTGGGTGATAGACTAAACAATGTAAAACTAGCACTTCAATAGAACATGTATTTTCTGCTTGTCCTTTAAATTTTGTCTTTTTGCTTTGTTGGATTTTTCAAAAATATGATACTATAGACACCGTTTGTGATTTTTTATATCAATTAAAAAGCTGAGTTTTATGTTTTATGAAAGTGTCAATTGATGTTCTTGGTAATTCTAGGTAGTTGCAAATCCTGGAAATTTTAATGTTAATCATTAGGTGTTGTCAAAGGTCAGAACTAGAATCAACAATTAACTATTTAATTTTTAGAATCAGCATCTAAAACTTACCAACTATACCACCTTAAATTTAACTTTAGCTCTCTTGATGTCTATTGGCAGCATAGTCAAGTGATGAAAAGCACCATTTTGATGGCTCATGCAATTAATACAGGTTCAAAACCTAGTCACATCATTCTGTTGTGTCGTTGAGAAACACACTTTTCAGCACATTTCTCTGCTTGGTGTTCTTAGTAAGCAACTTTAAATTTTAGCTATATCTCTAAATTAAAGCTAAAAAATCAAATAAAAAAATTTCAATTGGAGATCTTTGCATCTCCAGAAAAAGTTTAAGGTAATTGCTTAATGTTGCCCTTAGTATAGCAGTTCCAATGTTTTACTGATGATTCAGGAGGGTAAATACAGTATAGAGATAAAATAAAATCAAAAAGCTTTATTATAATTTTTCTTTGACAGGCATTCTTACACTAAGGTTGGTGACATTATATCTTGCAATTACTAGTTTGCTTGCACAACTTTGATAGATTATGAAGAAAATAATGAGAAACCAAATTAAACTCTAGTACCTACAATTTTGGACTTTTGCTTGACTTCTCAGTTATTTGCAATAAATAATTTGTTTTTTAGGTATTTGACACTTCAGATTTGCCTGATGGTGTAATAAACATTTTAAGTGGATCAAAAGACCATTTAAGCAAATATTTGACTGAACACCAACATGTTGATGCAATGTGGTATTTTGGCTCAGCAGAAGTAAGTACTAATAAATTTTACCAAATGCTTACTAGTAATATTTAGACAGGATTATGATTGAGAGCTTATCCTTTTATTATTTTATGCTATTGTTTAGCTAGTATAATTTTATTATCCAAAATTGTCTGATTTCATGCTTTTTTTGTGCCTAATGTGAGGGTTATGCTGATATAACACAGTATTTGATTTGTTCCAAAGTATTGCATTCAAAATTTGATAAACAAGGGAGATCCTGTATGAACATCAACAAACTAAAGTGCTCGACTTCACTCTGTAGGTGATTAAACTTGATCTAAGCTGTTTTGAGCAAGCCCCATTTTTATTGATTTGGTGCTGGTTTTGGGAATAAAAACATAAAACTTTTAAGCAGTCTATGTTTTTATTCCTAAAACCAGCTCAGTACTTTGTGTTCATTTACAATTTGTTCACTGGACAGCACACATACTTAGTTTTGCAAGATTGTTTAGTGGTTTTTGCACAGCTAGCACAAATGAGCACTTAGATTGTAATCTTTTTAGGAGGGTTCTAGTGCCCCCCTCAATAAGCCATGTACAGTATATAATAAAGTTCCAAAGTTCCACAGTTAGCCAAAAAGAAATTTGCTTCTACATGGCAAAGCTTAGCTGGTTAGATGCCAGTAGTATGAGTAGGTGGTTTGTCGAAGTGGGATGCAGGCATTCAGTGACAATGCACAAGGCATCATTTAGCACATTGACTTTGAGATAAGTGTGTATGTGCACTGTGACACCAGTAATAAGTTAAAAGTGTTGGAAAGACAGTTCAATGTGATAAAATTCTGATTTGCAAGCAGAAGAATAAGAGTTTGATTTTTAGTCTACCTGAATAATTTCTGTTGTGGCCTCAAAAAAAAACACTTCTCATCTAAAATGGTGACTCAACTTAAAGCAGAAAGCAGCATACAGGTCAATATAGCTGAACAAAGAAGTAGAGATTATAAAGTAGACACAGGGTCTCATGTGTTTTGGGTAAACTTATAGTTGTTTTTTTCAATATGCTGGAGTCAGGGTCACTTTTTTAAATGTGCAGGAGTCAAGAGTTATTGTTGTTGGTCAACTACAATTTTTAGTAAATAAATTCAAACCTATTGCTTGATTTACCATCTGAATGATCATAAATAACCAAGCACAAAATTTGACCTGTACTTTTCTAAAATAATAGGTAAGGATTAATGATGAATGACTATATAGCCTATAGGTTTTCGAAAGTCTGACATAACCATGGTTGTGGAGTTAGAATCATATTTTTAGATCTTGTGCAGTTGAAGGCAGAAAATAATTCCTCCAACTCCACAACCATGGTTTTAACATCAGCACCACATTCTAAATCTTCAAGTCATGTAAGCAGGGTCAAAAGTTTTTTGCAAAATGCCTCAAAACAATAGTGTATGGGCTAGCAATCTGTTTTCGCATAATGCCCCAAGATAATGGTGTAACATAAGCAATTAAATCATAACAGTTTATTATAATTCTAAGTTTTAGCTGATGCTTGGCCTTTTCTTGATTGTGTAAGTGAATGATTGCTGTCACCATTTTAAAGTGATTGAGCTTTACTTCCAAAATAGAGCTATTTTAAATGTATAGTCATGTCTTGACTTAACACTTCCACCACATTCTGCGCCACATATAGTACACAGCCACTTGTCCCAACCTTTGTCTGCGCCACATTTGGTACATAGCCACTTGCCCCAACTTACATCCATGCCACATATGGTACACAGCCACTTGTTTTAACCTGCATCATGTGCCGCATATGGTGTACACTTTAAAATTAATATTTTTTAAAAACATTATTTTCCAGCTACTTGATTACTTTTTTCAAATAATTAGTTGTTATTATTAAAAGTAATTAATTGAAATAATAAAGTTTGGTGTATATTCTAATAGCATGCACATAAGATGACTAAAATTTATAAAAATCATTGTATGAAATAATAAAACAAACTTAATATATAAAGTTCAAATAAAATTGCTAAAATATGTGCTTATATGACATATGTATTACATATAGAAAGAAAATGCAACAAATTTTTTACAGTGGTTGTGACTTTGTGTTGTGCATGATACTGAGATTGAAAGTAAAAATTATTGTCCACATTATGTATTATGATTGGTGCATCTTGTTCAGATTGATAAAAGCTATCACTGTCCACATCATGTACCACATGTGTCCCACGATTTTTATTACACAAGATGCTTGTACTTATCTTACCAGAGTAATACACAACCTCTCACTCCACTGGTTTGGTGCACACTGGAGCAATAGAAGTTTAAAGCAGTTGCAGGCATGGCATGATGGCTAATGTCAGAGATGCAGTTAAAGTGTTAAGGCCCTTTCCAACACTTTAGATTCTTTAAAAATACCAGATAGTCAGCATAGACCAGCTTTGTGGAGATTGTTGAGGTAGATCATACATATGAATGTTAAAAAGGAGGGAAGCCAAGACTAATATCCCTGAGGAAGACCAAAACATTGTTTCTTACGCAACAGCCTTTTCTAGCTCTCTTCTGGACAATTTCCATAATCATTTTGATCTTGCAAGTCTTAGTATTTCGCAGGCAAGGCCACAATCACAAACACTATCTTATGCAGCTGTCAGAGTAATAAATTAACACCAGCCTTTTTACCACGAAAAAAATTTAAGTTAAGCATTTGATCTATGTTTGACTTTATTGTAAAAACCCAGCTTGCACTCTTGAAAGCAATCAATCTATAATTATTGGTTGATTGTGGATATATAAGCTTCTTGAAGATCCTGGGTCAGAAATATTTGATCAATCTGAGTCTTCTACAACCTTCTTAGCTTTGGAATCAATACTACAGCCACTTGCAAGCAACAAGAAACCAGGTAACTAGAATTTGAAAGCAGCTTCAGTATAGTTATAAACTCTTTTGCCAATGGAGTTAGACTTAAAACTCTATTTACACTAGAGTTGCACAATTCCAGGAGTTTTGCTTAGACTAGACTAGACAGAAGTGGCCAAACATGTTAAAAAAAAAGTAAATTGCAGAAGACTGCAACCATTAAAAAACTATAAAATCAGTTTGTAATGTCAATACAAACAATAAACAAAGCAAGTTTTGCAATAAAATAACTCAACAGTATTGAATTCATGAGTATTCTTTAGTTTGTAATCGTTGTTGTTATGCATATTCAAATTATGTTTTGATGTTAAACATTTCATTATAGAATAAATATTCACAATAAAAAGTGATGTTAAATACATAAATAAGCCATACATTAAACTTAGTTTTGAATTTTTACTCTCTGGAATAAATGGATTTGCAAGAAAAGTAAAGCATCAAACCTGGCTTGAAACTTATCTAATAATCCTCACAATTTATTGTATTTCTATTTATTATATTTTGCATTTCTACTTTGTTGTTTGAAATTGCCTCATCACCATAACATTTGTTCAAATATGTGTATCTAATTTTTAAGTCCACTTACAAATAATAGCAAGCACGCAACAAGCCTTTTACCATTTATGTATAATTTGAAAATTTATTACAAGCTGGACATTCATAGTATTTAAAATTTTCTAAAGAGTTTTATCAAAACAATTCAACAATTATAATAAGATTATAAGACAATTAAAATACAATTACAGTATAAGTAAAAGTTTTTGTTGGAAGAGTGGTTAAGAGCGCTATGATTCTGATCAACATGGCGTTGCTTCAAAAACTATTTAGGTTGTTGCGAAAATAATGGCCTCTTGAAGTACTGTGTTTTTCAAACTATTTTAACATAGTATTTGTTATTTATTTTTGGTCAATTTTAGCATACATAATAATTGATGTATGCCCTTAAATATTTTTAACTTATTCTCAGGCAAAAAATATTTTTAAAGCATATAAGCTCTTAATGATGAACACAAAAAAATAGGGCCTTTGCTCACTTATGTTGCATGAGTTCAAACTTTGGCACAATGCTACCAAAACTGTGGCCAATATCAACAGAGCATGGGGAGGTGAGTATACAAGTGATTAAACAGTACGAAGATGCTTCCACAAATTCCGTAGCGTAGATGAGAGCCTTGAAGATAAAAAAGGCAGGGAAGGAGTATGTAGTCTTCACAATGAACTATTGCCAGCAATTGAAAGCAAACTGTTGAGAAAAATCTATGACAAAGTGCCAAAGAAATGTTTGAGACACTTTTCCAATACCCTGTAAATGAAGCTGTTGCAGTGCTGGCAGCAAGGCAGGTAAAGCTTCACCTGGTTAAGAAGCCTCCTCTTTCCAGTGTTTATGAAGAGTGCTTCTCGATATTTTGCAGGTGCCAGCGAATGGTTTAGACAGAGAGGGACGTTGCATTTAACATCAGCCAAAGCTTGTGTCATGTCTTTTTCCGACCATTTACCTGCTTGTGTTTTTGTTACATAATTTCAAACCGTGTTAATGCCAGGGTTATTTAGACGCTTGGTCTTTCAATAACAATCTATGATTGTATCTGAAATGCAGAGCAAACCCGAAAGAGGTCATAAACTAGATCTAACATTCATTTTTAAAGTTTTACTTAAATTTCACTTTTTTTTTAGAATAAAGTAATAGCTAAAATCAAAACCGCAACGCATCATGTACAACTCTGATAAAGCCGATTTGATATTCTTATAAAAAATTAACAGTTATTGTTTGCTAACAATCTGTTTGAATGCAATGGGGCAAAGCGGACATTCGTGCGGTTTTGTTTGTTGCAAAAATAGTGTCTGGCTTTGTTCCAAAGTACTTGAATAAAAAAGCATTACATGTGAAATTTGTAATTTATGCCGTGTAATTTGTAATTTATGTTTATGCCAGTAAATACATTAATGCTCTCTGATTATATTTCATATCCCGAGAAAATACCAATCTTCGCCTAAAATTTAACCTCTTAAAGAATTTATTTACATCAGACAGATAAAAAACAAAGAAATTGCTCTCATATTAACCGCAGCAGCTTTCTTCACGCTAAAGGCTCGTTTCCACTGCAAGTGTGGAATGGAGCATTCTTTATTTCTTTATTGATCTTTTCGCGTTTGAAATCTAAGCGAAGCAAAAAAATCAATAAAATAAACAAAGAATAGGCCTACTACATTCCACGCTTGTAGTGGAAACGAGCCCTAATTGACCTAAAACGGCGGGAAAATGTTCTTCCGTATAACAACTTCCGTATAATATGAAAGCGCTAATAAGAGCGCTAAAACCAATAAAGCGTGAGAAATGTGACTTGTCCGGCATTGCTCCACTTTCCCCTATAGTATTTTTCAATAAAGAATTTAACTGTATAAAATCAACATAAAACATAGTCTGAAAAAATATTTGAATCAACTTTTCTAAGCACACAAATAACAAGAAGCATATTATGTGCTATTTTTTTTTTGTAATTTGTCAGATCTAAATTTCTGAAGCTGTTTTAATAGATACTTTTTGATAAAAATAGCAGCTACTTCTACTTATATATTTTATTAATCAAATTACTTTTTATGGCTCGTTTCCACTAGAAGCGTAGAAATGGTGTATTCTTTTCTTTTTTATTAAATTTTTTTATTCGCTTAGCGCTAAAGCGCGGAAAAAAGTAGAAAAAGTTAATGAAACAAAGAATGTTCCATTCTACGCTCGTAATGGAAACGGACCTTAATTATCTTCAAATTAAAGTTAAGGTCACGATTACAGAATTTTAATATCTTTAAGAAATAATTGTTTCATCCTTTTACATCTTAAAGTAAAAGATTTATTTTTTTTTTATTGGAAAACAGCTATTGAGAAAACATATACAAAAAATTCTAAAATTGTGTGAAAGCTTGAGTTAATTTTGTAGTACATTTTCTCTTTGACTCCAAGTACGTGGAGAGAAAGTGCAATAAATAAACATACAATAGCTGTTCGTTTGTTTTTTCAATATAAATTTTTAGCCACGACTTTGCACTGCAGGGTTCAAAATTTGTTGAACATTCTTCCGCCGATAATTTGAAACGAACGTGGGTCAATTATGGATGCAACAGGGACTGGAGTTCTCCGGAACAAGGCCAAGGAGAAGAGTTTCTGTACCACGCGACGCAGTGCAAGAATATCTGGTTGCCTATGGGAGTCACTTATGCTAATTAGTTTCTTTGTGCGAATATATCATGCAACCTGCTTTAAATTATGTCACTGATGTTTTACTTTAATTGAGTTTATTCGGAATTGCATCAATCAATTGCTTTCTTTTTTTTTTGTGCAAATAATATTTAAGCGCTAATCGCAATACAATCAAACAACTAGGTGCATTTGTACTCAGTAATTTTCAAGTCGACAGTCATCGATGTTGAGGCTGAATGATGCGTCCACCATTCATCCGGAAGTTCGATTAAATCGAGAAGCCTCATCAATACAATGACATTTTACAAGTTACATCAAGGGTCTGGCAATGATTGAACAAAAAGCCGATGATAGCTAGATGTTGAGAGTCCAATACAGAATGTTGAAGACCAGTTGGAAGATATCTTGCAGTTCAAATACGCTATGTTATACATGTATAACTGGTTAGAGAAACTTGGGAATTTCTGGGAAGATATAATCCAGCAAGCGAACGGACGACCGACGGGTCCTTGTCAAATTGGCCGAGGCCGATGTATGGTCGTAAACGTTCTTTGGACGCAGATAAAATTGTTCAAATTCGTATATAATCAAAAGTTTCATCAAAGCAAAGTGTTGTATTATGGTGATTACTTGAAAGATTTCAAACGAAAATTTAAAATTTTACCAACATTGCTTTATTGCATTTATTGCTTTATAGGTATACTCAACTATGTTTTGCTAAGGTCCAGTCACAAAAGTTCAAAATTTTGTGAGAGCCGGTCACTCCTATAAAACTTAACACGATCAATAGTGTTAACTAGGTAGTTAAAAACCCTTTTGATTAAATAGAATTTCTGTATATATATACAAACAATTTTCTTAAATAATAAAAGAAATACAAATAATTTTCTGTATGCTTTTATCAGCATTTAATTATGTGTCACTTTGAAAAGGTCCAGAATCAACCATCGGACCGCGGCCCACCAATTGAGCATCCCTGCTTTATTGCATTTAAAAGTAGCAAACCGACGTCCTTCCGACATAAAACAAATATTACTCTGATTAACGTTTAATCAAGAAGTACAACAGAGCAACCGATTGTTCCAATATGGTGATTAAATAAATGTTTTATGAAAATTTATTTATTATTAATTGCTACCCGCCAACCTTGTGCCAATGTCGCTCTTTTCTGCTTTATACTCTTGAAAAATAATCTTAAACGGACGGCTTTCCTACGAAAAAATCCTTTCATTTGATGTTATTTAATCAAATTATATCACCAAATAACTGACTGTTCATTTTGGTGGTTGAATGGGAATTTTTTCTACCAAAATTAATAATTTATTAATGTCATCCAGCTAGCTGGTGGTGGTGGTAATGAGCTTTCCTAGGGATGAGGGCGCGAATCAACTCAGCGCTAATAATTGGGTAACAATACCAGAGCTCTAGATGGTGAGAAAGTGGCCGAAAATGGCCAGACGTAGAGCGTCTTTAGGTGCAGAGCAGTCTCGTACGAGATTAAAGATGTCCTGTGATTTGGAACCACAGTTGTTGACGAAGGAGTCTCGGCGCGACCAATCCTGTTAAGGTATGTAGCAAGAAGATTGTGTCCGTTGCAGCGTAAACGAGAGAGGGCACAGCGAGCGGAGCTGGGAGAATAAGCTCCTCAAAAGATACTGTCTGGATTTGGTGTTGGAAGAAACTAGATTGGATAGCCTACTGCGTCTCGAACTGGTGCAGAGGGATAAACGTTGGGAGGAAATAAGAGATGAAAGGGAAAGTGGTATTGTGAAGGGGTCATAAGTGGTACCAACTTTAGCAAGAGTGTCCGCTTAGCTGCTGCCTATAGAGAGAGGAAAATGACCAGGTATCCATTGAAGATAGAGTACCTTGAAGTCGGATAAAGAGTAAAAAAGAGATTGAGTGTCAGTGAGAGATTTGGATATTTGGTGCGGTAAGGAACCAGAAAGAGTTTTCAGGACAGATTGGGAGTCGGAGAATAGGTGATCGATTCGAAGTTACTCGACGAAGAATGAAAAATATACCATTTAAGGGCATGAAGAATGGCATAAGTCTCGGCGCTATAGGTGATGGCCCAGCGTCCAGCCGAAAGATTTCGTAGATTTAATATGAATTCCTTTCTCAGACTGCCAGAACCAAACTTTCAGTCCAGGTGATGTTGCTGCGTGGGAGGATCCATAGATGGGAAGTAGCGGATAGCGGAGGAAAGATGCGGAGGAAAGAAGGATTGTTAAAATAAGAGGGAGGAAAATACGGGGAAAGTTTAGGAGGAGATAGGATTAGAGGTTCAGGAGGTAATTGTATGTTAGAGATGAGGTTATGGAAAATAGAAAAGGATCTCAATGATCTCTTCTTGAGACGGATACGAGGATTATGATGGGCAAGAGAGGCTAGAGGAAAGGATGAAGGTAGTTTTAGAGCACGTTTGAAGTAAGAGAGCGATTGATGGGCGAGGGTGACATGCAGTGGGAAGAAGTGCTTTTAGGTGTAGGAGAGAAATCGGAGTTGATGATAGACAGCCTGGGATGATTCTGCAGGAGGATCTGTGCATTCTCTCCAGGAAGGTGATATGGGTGGGAGACGAGAAAGGAAACCAGCCTGGGGAAGCATAGGTAGGAATTGGGCGGATAAAGGCTTTATATAAGGTAAAGAGAGATTCCTTAAAAAAGCCCTAAAAAGTAGAAGCAATGAAGCGGAAGGTACGAAATCGGTTGTAAATCTTCTTTCGTAAAAATAGACATGATGTTTAAAAGGTAGGGTTCATCAAAGGTTACACTGAGAAAGGTTGGATTTAGATTAAAGTTAAGTGGGATATTGAGAATTGATAGAAAGGATTTTGCCGCCGCGATAAAACGCCGAAAGGCATTTGCAATGGTTACGCCATTGCAAATACCGTAGCGCACTCTAAATGCCCCATCGCAGTCCGTAGCGTACTCTAATTAATTTTAAAGTTATGTGAACAGCAACGTTTCTTATTTTAATCTATGTAATGCAGTTTAGTTAAGTTAACTCTGAATAGCGGGCAAACAGAACCGTTAGGTCACTTATTCACAGGCCATTGGACATGGCCCAAATTGTCCTTTGCCTGAAATATCCTTAATAGATGTCAAGTATTTAAAACTTAAATAATATATTATTAAAGCTTCCTGTCAAAAATTATACGCAAACATCCAGATCATTACGGCCCGTCCAGTTGGATGAAATTCAGATAGTTTATTTCTTTTTGCACCTTTTCTTGTTTACTATTTGTATGTTTTTATTTTTATGTACGTAAATTTTTTCCAGCCATATGCTTTTGAAATGGTCCTTTTTGACTCGAGGCAGGATTTCTTTTGATGGGTTTCTTTGCCTGCCTGACCCTTTTTTGGCCCAGACCCTTTTGGTCTTTGAGTTTGTTGTTTCTTCCACCCATGATTATACAACATTCTCTGACTATGGCTCGGATGTGTGTATTAATTTTCTTCTTTTCGCTTTCCTTTTCTTATTAACACCACACTGCTTTGTTCAAAGATACATCATAAAGGTGCATGTAATAACGTTTAATCGCTGCTTCCTTATTCACAATCTTTATTTCTACATGCTCTGTTACGCTTAAGAAATGTAGCGTTGAGAATGGTGCGATACGCTTTCCTGTAACGCACCTACCGTAATTCTATTTGAACAAGTCCCACGAGCACTTAAACGCCTGATGCGGGGTATCGCACTAAATAACTTTACAACGAATATTTATTAGAGGAACACAGACCATCGACATCAGTTAATTACCATAATGTCATTTCAGTATTATTTAGACATTAATTCTTAAAAGCGTTAAGTGTAACTTGTGCGTATTCTGTAATTGAAACATATTAAATTAACTATTCAAATAAATCAAAGAGGTAAAAACAACAGGTAAGACTTACCGCAATTAATTACTTTAATTATGAAACAAACCTAACCCTACTCTAACTAAGCAACAGCATATTTAAACATAAGAAAAAATACTTCCTAACCCTAAACTAGCTAAAACTTAACTGACCACGTTTTTGCGAATGACTCAATCTGATACATTATGACGTAATCGAAGTTTTTAAGGTTTCCGCATGTCTAATAGAGAAAGCGCATACGTAATAAGCGTCGAATAAAGATAGGGTAATTCCCAAATAAAATTATAATGAATCTCACCGTAACATAGCCGGCCCAAAATATTGAGCAGGTCCACGAACAGTACACCGAGCAATATTTTCAATTATGAGGTGAGATTGATGCCAATCACACCTAATCTTACACAAATTATCCATCTGTAACTTAAAATTCAACCGCTGGGGACAGTCAGTCAGTTTTAAATGATGGTGACGAATACATATATACAGAAACAAATGTCACATGCAAACACAAGAATCATAAACAACCGTGCTACGATAGTCACGGTAGCCGTATACGCCGCGCACTCCCCTACGATATCAAATGTTCTCAGTTCATGTTATATCAGGGAAGAGGTGAGCATACCCTTTGTTTATCGTACGCAAGCATACAGTCCATAGTTCGTATGCTCTAGTTGGCAAGCGAAGTTTAGGCCGCACCCGAGCCCACGTTAATAAACACAGTCCGTAGGGTGCTTAAACAGTTCATTGTCAGTCGATTAAAATAAATCCGGCAAACAAGGATGCGTCAAGAGTGTGGAAATTATCCTCTTCATATACATCACAGTTCATAATTGTTTGATGCTCAATTGACGCTCCTGATTACAGCACACAGTGTGCTGCGCTAAGCATCGACCTCAGCTTCTAAAAGACAGAGTTTTCTTATGTCTCTGACAAACGTTTTGCCAGAGGCAACGCGGACCTTCACTCTTCGAACTAAATTATCACGGTCGGGGAACACTTCTACAACAAGACCTTTAAGCCACATATTTCGAGGTTGATCTTCATCAAAAAGAAGAACAAGATCACCCTCTTTAAAGTTTCTCTGAGGTTCTAACCACTTCTGACGGCGTTGTAGCAGATGGAGGTATTCTGTCTGCCATCGTCTCCAGAACTCATCGATTCGAAACTGACATGCACGCCAAGACGATCGCATATCATCTGAGTTCATGAACACGTCAGGGGGAAGACCAGGAGCTTTGGAACCGGTTAAAAGCATGATTGGCGATAAAGTTTCCATATCATCTGGATCAGTACTCACGCGAGTAAGGGGTCTGCAGTTGAGTATATACTCAACTTCTTTTAATAGTGTCACTAAACCTTCATCAGTAAGTGTCCTTAACTTTCTATCCGACAACAAGGATCCCAAGACTTTACGTACTAAGCGAATGATGGCTTCGTAGACACCACCTTGATGGCTGGCAAGTGGAGGTGCATGTCTCCAATCAATTCCTTTGGGAGACAGTTCGTTGATAATCTGTCGCTGATTTAAACGTTGTATCCCACGTTGTAGTTCCGACCTGGCACCTACAAAGTTGGTACCATTATCCGAAAAGATGACGCGAGTGGAGTGTCCACGGGTTGATAAAAAACGTCTGAATGCCATAAGAAATGACTCTGTGGTCAGATCATATGCCATCTCCAAGTGAGTGGCTCTTGAGGCCAAACAGGTAAATACACAACAGTATCGCTTTAAACAATTTCGACCTTGCTTGACATCTAAAGGACCCATGTAGTCGACACCACAGTTTTCAAAGGCACCTCGACCGATTTCCACTCGAGCTGGAGGGAGAGGAGCCATCAACTGGGATCCAAAGGCGGCATTCTGATTTCGGCACAACATGCACATCTGTTTAATGTAATGCTTGACCGTTCTTTCTTGTCCAATTACATGGTAACGTGAGCGGAGACTATTCAAAACGTAACTAGACGAATTGTGACCTAACTTAGCATGATAATCGCAAATGATTAGCCCGGTAAAGTGATGACGCTTGGGTAATACAATTGGGTGTTTGAAATCTTTCGACATGCTCGAACGTTGAAGCCTGCCTCCTACACGTACCACCCCATCCATGACAAATGGACAATATTTTAACAAGGGTTGCGTTGTTTGTTTGAGAGACTGTCCGCATTTTCCTTTAGCCACTTCATGCCAAGGATATTGTTCTAAAGCTTCGACTAAGCCAGGAAACTCTTGTTGCTGAACGAGACGAATTAAAGTAATTAATGCATTATCATATTCCTGGGGTCCAATGTGATCATCAACTGGAGGGAGAGCGGTTTTGTCTTTAACCCTGTCTTGCAAGAACCCTTTTGCTCGAAGCAGCCATACGGTAGACTTCACTGCACGACGTAGGGTACTAAACTTTGTAGTAAGACGAACAAGCACCTCTGGCACAGAGTAAGAATTGGCAGTAAAAGAATTACGCTTGCTCAGAACCTGAGAGCACTCACATTCGACAGCATCCTTGAAGTTGAGTAAACTAGAGGGCTCAGAAGGATATGCAACTTCACCAAAGGAGGGCCATAACGTCTCGTCCTTGAGTAAAAACTCAGGTGCTTTTAGCCACTTCTGAGCTTTGTAGACTTGCTTTGGGGAAACCCCGCGAGAGTAAGGATCAGCTGGGTTTTGGTGAGTGTCTACCCACCGCCACTGATTAACGTTAGTGTGCTTGCGTATGGTAGCAATTCGGTTAGTCTCAAAGGCAGGCCGCCTCTTTGAGGTATTGCGGACATAGCTCAGGACAGTAGTGGAGTCCGTCCAGAAGTAAACACCCTCCAGGTCAAAATGATGCTCACGTAATACTATCAAGGACAAGCGTACCGCCATTACGGCTGCGCAAAGCTCTAGCCGTGGAATGGACTGCTGATTCATTGGCGCAACCCTAGATTTTCCAATAACAAAAGTGCAAGAGAAATCAGTACCATCACTGCAACGAAGGTAGCAGACTGTTCCATAACCGTCCTTGCTTGCATCTGCAAACAAGTGTAGCTGGACATATTTTTGGTTTTCGAATCCGGTGTAGACTCTAGGTATTGATAAACCATGAAGTTGCGGAAGAGCCTTTAACCATAGAATCCAGGCAGATTTGGCATCGTCCGGAATTTCAATATCCCATCCAAATTCTTGCTTTGCTAGTCGTTGTAAGATTAACTTAGCAGGCAATGTGTATGGTCCTGCAATTCCAAGGGGATCATATACACTTGCTAAGACCGAGAGCAATCCTCTTCGTGTAGAAGGATGATCAGCAATTGAAACCTTTACACAAAACTGATCTGACGATGCATGCCAATTTAACCCAAGTGTTTTATGAGCAGGGAGGTCATCATTGTGAAGATCCAATTCTTGAAGTTGGGGAGAAAGTCGATCAGCAGGCAATGTCTCTAAAACTTCAGGGCGATTGCTAGCATATTTGACTAACGTAAATCCTCCGGAACCTAAGACATCGTCTAGTTCCGTTATCAACTGCTCTGCTTGGGCACTAGTTCGCACTGATGTCAGTAAGTCATCAACGTAGAAATGATTTCTAATAGTAGAGAGTGTAAGTTCAGAAGCATTAGTTAAGTTTTGGTCAGCAGTACGACGCAAGGCGTAACCAGCAATACTGGGAGAGGAAGTCAACCCAAATGTATGTACAGTCAATTGGTAAATCTTAACAGGCTGTTCTAGATCACCGTCTTTCCACCATAAGAATCTCAAAGCTGGTTGGTCATCATGGTGCACCTGTACCTGGTGAAACATATTCTTTATGTCTCCCACGAGTGCCACTGGGTACAAACGAAAACGTAGAAGAACGCCAATTAGCGTGCTGGTATTATCCGGACCCTGCAGCAGCTGTTGGTTTATGGATGTACCGTTGCAACCTGCTGCGCAGTCAAACACAACGCGAAATTTCTTACCAGTGCAATGATGGGGAATATACCAAATTCGTCCATCTGGAACGTTGCTATAGTCTTGTGATATTTCTACGGCATATCCTAATCGTATCATCTCATTGATCTTTTCTTGGTATAGTGTTAAAGTTTCTGGTTCTCTTACCAGCCGGCGACCCAAACTTCTCAGGCGAGACAGGGCCACATTGTAGTTGTTTGGTAATCTTGGGAAACCTTCTCTCCAAGGCAACCGCATAGAATAGTGACCATTGACTAGTTTACATGAAGTCTCCATAACCTTTAAAGCTTTCTCATCATCAAAGATTATCATCTGAAGATTAACGATCGGAATCATCTGAAGATTAACGATCTGAAGATTAACATCTGAACATCTGAAGATCGGAAGATTAACATCTGAATCAGTGAACAAGTCTGCATGTTCAAACTGACACGGGCAAATAGCCTTTGAAATTGAGTCAAGTCTGTGTGTCGTAATGAGACTAATGTGGTTAACCTTATGATCGACCTTTGAGCGATTGTCTTCATGCCCAAATAGCACCCAGCCAAGAGGGGTCTTTCCAGCCCAAAGTCCAGCCTTACCACCACGACGCACATCTGAGAATATGTGAAGCTCTGGTGTGCCAGTGCCAATCAATAACTCAACCTCGTCTCCGGTGATGTTCGGAAACTCTAATCCTGCCAAATGCTCATGACGAAGAGCATCGGAGGTAGTTGGAATACTACCACTAAGATCAGGAAGTTGGTCAACTATTTGCACTCCTTCCAGTTGAAAGGAGCAATTTCCATCTACATCCTGTACCACGCAGCTTGTCTCGTAAGTGTGAAATGTCTTCAGATCTCCATTTGCTAACTGTAATCTTGACCAAACAGGTTTTCCTTCAAAACCCAACTCAGAGTACAGGCGACGTGATAACAGATGTGTATTCGCCCCAGTATCCAGCAGGGCCCAAGAGTTCTTTGCTACGCCAGTGGAAGGATTGACTATAGACACAGGCAAGACTTGAAGCCGGTTTCTTGCACCCTTTACTTGAGATATATTTGCTACATGTGGAGTGTCTGTAGAGGTAGAAGTAGGCATACTCGAGGGTGTGGTAGTATGAGTTACATCTTCACTAGTCTTTACCTGTTTCTGAGGCTCAGAGCATGGAGACAATTGATCGGAAGGGGGATGTAACAACGAATGATGCATTTTAGCACATGTACGGCAACGCGCCTTACTAGAACAATCTTTATCGCTATGTCCAATGCCAAGACAATTGAAACAAAGACGCTTCTGTTTGACTAGTGTCCTCCGAGCATTCAAGGAATCTTTGACAAACCCTTGGCAACGCCAAATGCTATGGTCAGTCGCTCCGCATGCTGCACACTTGCGCAAAGATTGCGAGTCCTTTGCAGTTTCCTTTGGTGATCTCTGGTCATTGACCTTACTTACAACGTCCATCTGCGCAACGTGAGCTCGGGCTGATTTCGGCTTGGACCAACCGGTACCACGTGGAGATATTTTATCTTTGGACGTTTTCATGAGTCTGCCAAGCCGAGAGCTCGCCAGTCGCTGTGACTGATCAACAAACTCGACAAACAGATCAAACGGAACAACCTCCATATCGTATCCTCGTCTTAAAGCTAACTCAGCAAACTGCCTTTGAAAGTGCTGAGGAAACCTAGAGAATATCCCCTCAGCAGTAGCTGCTGAATTAAGGAGATGAGTGGCATTTGCCGACTCCACAACCATCTTGCAGTTTATCAAGTCTGAGTAGAAGTCTTGAAGACTTCGTTCATCGATGTGTATTGGTGGGCCTTCGCATACCAATCTTAGATGAGCCTTGACCGCAACTGCTGGGGAGCCAAAACTCTTGAAGAGCAGCTGAAGAGCCTTTGTTAATGCTTCAGCTGGTGGAAGCATTATGCAGCTACTAATTAGCTTTCTTGCTCTACCGGTGGTCGACTCCAGGAGAAGTTGTAGAGCATGACCTGGATCCGTCTGTGCATGTATGTTTAGAATGCGATCTTCCACCTGACGGATAAACTGGTGATAACGAAGAGGGTCTCCACTGTACCTTTCTTCTTCAGCCAACGCTCGCGAGCCCTGACAACGCACCAACACTCTTGCAAACTCCTCCACTGATGATTTGGAAGCATCAGATTTAGGAGGGTGATATGGGACAGAGACCATTGATGGCTGATGACTGTAAATCAAATTTGGTGCGGAGTTGAGGGAGACAGAGGGCCGCAAAAGATTATTTGCAGAGGCCGCCGGCCCATGAGATGCAAGCTCATAAGCAAGAGCAGGAGTACCAGAGGTGGCAAGTCCAGGGGTGAGCGTCGCATTATTCTGATAGGAAAGATTAGGCACTGTGGCTACTGACATAAAGGATTTAGGGGCCTGGAAACCCAAATTATTACTTATAGGGACTGCCGGCCCGTCAAATGCTGTTTGTGCAGAGGCAGTAGTTGTGTTAACTGCTACATCACAAGAGTGAGTCAGGTAAGTGTTGGAGAGAGCAACTGAAGGCATTGGAGCAAGAGGCTTAAATAACTGACTAGATGAAGTGTTACTCACAAAGACAGCCGGCCCCTGCGTTACTAGACCATAAGGAGAATTATTGAGAACCCCAGGAGGAGACCCTGGGCAGCTAATATTAGATGAGATAACTGGCACTGATTGTTCTAATGGTTTAAGAGATTTACTGGAACTTGAAAAGGTCAAAGGGTTAGACCAAGAAGCAGTATGCAAAGCTAGTGGAGGGCTGTCGGCAGTAACAGGGTGATGAGTAGCTATTGTTTGACAGCTAGGCGCTGAAGCAACAAGATCTACATCAGCTTGAGGTAAAACGTTGCTTAGCGTGGCGTTAGGACCTTGGACCAAATTGGACAGCCCTGGATTATCCTCAGGTAATGGCAAGTTATTCACATAGTAATTTACCTTATCATGTGCAGAAAGCGGTGGTTCACCATCTTCCAAGTCCAACAGGCCTTGGCTCGCCTCAGATATGATTTTAGCTTTAGCCAAGTCTGCCTCTGCTTGGATGATAGCACGCTCTGATTCTAATAAGGCTTCTTGGGCTCGTTGGTCAGATTCAGCCTTGACCCGCAAAGCATCAGCCTTGGGTCTCTCTGCCTGAGCCTTGGCTATCAATGCTTGTTCATGTTTTGCCTTTTCAAGGTTTACTTCTGCCATACGCATGTCCAAGCGAGCCTTATGAGCGGAAGACAGGGTGGTGCAAGACTGCATCGAGTTATTGTCACTACGAGATCTTTTCTTAGAATGGCGTGATCTTGAATTCATAGAAGTTACAACCGAACCAACAGTGAGCCCTTCCATTAGAAAGGCATTGATGCGCTCATCGGCTACTTGCACCTCGTCATCTCTAGTTTTAAGTTGGCCCATATATTCTTCGTCATCTCCTCGTCATCTCTAGTTTTAAGTTGGCCCATATATTCTTTACCCCGCTCACTTCCTTCTCCAAGGACGATGCAGAATTCTCGTACGGCTTTAGAATACTTAGTATGGGCCACTTTGATCCGATTTTGTAATTCAAGTACATCGCAGGCTTGTGGATAGTCACTTGAATCAAGAATGACATAAAGCTGTTGAAGCAGCTTAGTGACATGGCCATATTGACCACCGATGCTTTTAGTAGCTGTGAGAGCCACATCGGAGGTTGACTCCACCGAACGCCTGAGCAGCGGCTCAGTGGAAATTAAAACTTCACCCTGAGAAGTGGGAGATGTCCCAGCGACTTCTCTAGAAGAACCTGGTTCAGACATGAATGATGGAAACACTCACAATTAAACTCGTGAGCTACTTACGACTTGCTTATTTACCGTGTAAGCAGTAAGTTACACTTAAGAAATGTTACGCTTAAGAAATGTAGCGTTGAGAATGGTGCGATACGCTTTCCTGTAACGCACCTACCGTAATTCTATTTGAACAAGTCCCACGAGCACTTAAACGCCTGATGCGGGGTATCGCACTAAATAACTTCACAATGAATATTTATTAGAGGAACACAGACCATCGACATCAGTTAATTACCATAATGTCATTTCAGTATTATTTAGACATTAATTCTTAAAAGCGTTAAGTGTAACTTGTGCGTATTCTGTAATTGAAACATATTAAATTAACTATTCAAATAAATCAAAGAGGTAAAAACAACAGGTAAGACTTACCGCAATTAATTACTTTAATTATGAAACAAACCTAACCCTACTCTAACTAAGCAACAGCATATTTAAACATAAGAAAAAATACTTCCTAACCCTAAACTAGCTAAAACTTAACTGACCACGTTTTTGCGAATGACTCAATCTGATACATTATGACGTAATCGAAGTTTTTAAGGTTTCCGCATGTCTAATAGAGAAAGCGCATACGTAATAAGCGTCGAATAAAGATAGGGTAATTCCCAAATAAAATTATAATGAATCTCACCGTAACATGCTCTATAATTAATTTCAAGTTGATTGTGAGTAAAAATGAAAATAAATAAAAAAACGTCCACACACAACCGGTCGATCTCCAATTTCCGTGGAGATTGGTCCAAAAGCGTGTATCTTAGTCGCTCGTGCACAAACGTGGCAAGGCCATGCTTCTTGCTTAAAGAAGACCCAGCTAGTTGGTAGTTTGGAAGTACCAACTTCTCTGCATTAGTGCAGTAGGTCTCCTGTAGTAGGATGACGAGTGCCTCAGACTGCAGAGCGAGGTGATGAAAAACGTTCATCTTGCTTGCAGTGAGGCCTTCGATGTTCAGCTGAAGAATAGCGGGTCTTCGGAACTTGTTGACAATGTGCCCTGAAAAGGACAGTTTTATCCAGGCATAGCCCTGTCGTGAAAAGGACGTTTTCCGATTAGCAGACCCACACTGAACATCGGAATGGGTAGATACCCATCTGTTTTGTTAGGTTTTGTTTCGATCTGTCATTTTTAACACCAGAAGTACGTACTTACGGCATCAACATGAACAGAAGTACTTACGGCCCAGGCTGTGAGAAAGCACCTACCAATACCATCTGGGGCGTGATTTTGTTATTAAGGCATGTTCAGTTACAGATTAGTTGAGTGACGTTGTGCTGTAAAGAATCTAAATGTGCTTCTGTTAGTTCGTTAATCAAACATTAGTTAAAAATTTTCCCCTCAACCGAATTACATGGTGATAAAATTGTTGTGCTTTCAGTCTTTCTGAAAGAAATCAGAAATCGGTCTGCTAGCTAGCAAATTCGTCGACAGAACTCGTTTCATAAAGATAAAGATTTAAATGTATTTGCGGAGTCACACTATCAAGTATACGCTGGCGTATTAAATCCGCCATCAAGCAAGACTGAGGATCATTCATAATGATAACCGAGTCGAGTTTTTAAACGCAATAAAAATTTGGAAACTTTATCTTTACCCCTCTCACAATCATTAAGCAATGAATGTAAGGAATCATTGTCGTCAACAGCGAAACGTTCAATGAAAGCCCCTTTTAAATTGCCAGCAGGGACTATTTTTATTTAAGCGCTGCAAAACATCAATGGGTTTGAAAAGTAATTTTTTGTCTTTGCTTATTGCTGTTGTA
Organism: Diplosoma virens; assembly: GCA_963680785.1. Taxonomy (NCBI): domain Eukaryota; kingdom Metazoa; phylum Chordata; class Ascidiacea; order Aplousobranchia; family Didemnidae; genus Diplosoma; species Diplosoma virens. The sequence goes on from OY796895.1 coordinate 38,481,059, forward strand.
AAGGCAGCGTATTTGCAAGATTCTGTAGTGACATCGTGGTCATTAAACAATAGCTTAACCGAGTTAAAATATCCGACTACATTATTAGTCCAAAAGTCTGGTAGGGTGATTTGGGTTTGATTGCTAATCATTGAGCTAGCATTGAAATTCAATCTGGAAGTGAATCTTGCTTTCTTGGGTCTTGGTACCTCTGAGTTTTAATTGGGGAGGAAGCAAAAGGTTTAAGTGGCTGTGAAATGTCAGAAGTTTTTGCGACAACATACTCTGTGTTCTGAAGAATGTTATTTTTGTGGGAAATCAAAAACAAAGGAGCCTTATTAACTCTGTGCGCTTAGAGACCCACCAACAGACACAAAATAAGAAATCAAAAGTATTAAAACAATAATAACAATTGTTAAAAGAAGCATTATTTGCTGAAAAAAATTCCAAATACTCATGAAATAGCCATTCATTTTATTTCATTTTTTTATACAATCACTATTCATTTTATGTCAATGCAGTTATCGAATCAGCTTGTAGCCAGTTGCTCGCGCCCCCCTGAAAAACTTTTCAAGCCCCCCCAGAGGGTTGCGCTTCTCAGTTTAAAAACCTAGGAATTAGTTATTTCGAAGGTAAAAAACTCTAAATAAAATGACTGTTGCCCAGGTCTGAACAATGGGCATTGGGTGCCACATCCGGTGCACAAGCAGCAAATTTGATAAAAGTTCCAACGTTTTAAGTTTCTTTTTATTTTGTAAAATGTAAATAACAGTTTTTGCAATCGTTTTGAGAATTAAAACGTATCCGCCGTGTTTCGATAAACGTGTTGGACATGAGTGAATGATGATAGTTAAAGCATCACCCAAAATTTTTGTTGAACGTAGTTATAGGGGAGAGCCTTTAACAGTGCGCCGGTGCAAACAATGCGCCTTGGCGTTTAATTTTTTTATTGTTGCGTAAAATGACATCGTAATTGCATTATCAAAAATTGTATTAAAATATCAACTTCTTTTTGTATTTTTGGAAAAGCTAAAAAAACAGAAAATTTAAAAAAAAAGTTTTTCAATTTTTACGGAAGTAAAGTTAGTGTTTGCTGATAAAAAAAATGATTTTTTTTCTCTGCATAAAAGCACTAGGAATTAAGTGTAAATGACATTAGTTTCTCCATAGCTTCAGTTCAGTTCAGTTTTCTTTTATTTCTGCTCCGCCACATGAACAAAATAACAAAATGTTGAAAAGTTTGTGTGTTGTTAAAGACGGGTTAGAAAAAGGAAGAAGCAACAAAACGAGTTGACGTTGTGTCTTGCTAATTAGCGATGAAAGGTGTGACTTGTTGTTTAATATAGAAGCAAGGTTGCTTCACCTCATTATAAATAATTGCGTGAAGTAAAGCCTGGTAAAAGATTATAATCGATTATTGTAGCTTTTTTCTGAAACCAAAAGTTAAAGTCAAAATGGCAGGTGTTCTTACAGTGCGCCACTCAGTACCACCTAACTGTTCGAACAAACATTTTACATATCATTCTATTACTGTAAAAAAATATACGCAACAAAATCTTCATATATTCGGCTATGCAAATGAACTTTTTCTTTTGTGCTTGTATTGCTATTCACAGCAAAAAGACTTTTTTTCCAAAAAAAATTTTTTTAAATAATAGAATAATTTAAAAAAACAAAAACAAAAACGAAGTGTAAAGACTATATACTAACGTAATACACCTCTGCATTTGCGGATTTTCCATTTATCATTTCTACAAAATTGCTTCCTTAAGTAGCCTAATATTAAACTAATAAGAAAAAAATTTTTACTTCATAAAAATAAAACCACATTTAATAAATAAAGCAATGCTAGTCTATTGGGGGCAAACAAAGACAAAAAGTTCAATTTTATTCAGCTTTTTTTGGGTTTTTTTTGTTTAATTCTTTCGTGTAACATAGATAGTCTATTTATTGTAAAATGGATTGCAAAATTGGCCGAACAACTTCTAGTACAATGATTAAAGCTTGCAAAGCTATTGTAGAGGAAGGCGCGTCAGTGAGAAAAGTATCACGGGATTATGGAGTTGCCAGAAGAACATTTGACAGATATTTAAAAAAGCTAAAAGACGGAAAGATTAAGCCCCATAATTTGGAACCAAATTATTCTGTTCATAAAGTTTTTACATCTGAAGAAGAAAAAACATTATTGTGCTGTTTTGCCTTTTGTAAGAATAAAATAATATTTTTTGACGTAAGAGGGCCACGTATTTTAAGGCCAAGCAAAAGTAAGCATTTTTGTAAGCCCTCGCTTGGCCCACTGTGTCAATGATTGGATCCCACTCGGAGAAATGGTTTGTCTCCTTACGCTTAGGCTACAGGAGCGGTTACTATGCATTTTGCAGATGTATATGCACCACTGAAGCACAGTATCAGCCTTTCTTAGATGTAGTAGGTGTTGCTTTACAGAAAGTAACATCTGCAGAATCAGTAGTCGTACTGGGTGATTTTAAATGCACAATACACAATACTGACGACAAGACATGAAAGGGTGTTACCGGAAGACAAGGAGACTCCGACATCAACAGAAACGGAAGGTGTTTGCTACAGTTCTGTGCCATCAACAAATTGTGCATATAATGAATATCTTTTTTCGGCACAAGGAAATTCACAAGTACACGTGGTACAGAAAGGCGGTGGGACAGCATTCTATCATTGATTTCTGTAGGCCTATTCTCTCAGCGGACTTGTTTTCTTCTACGGTCGATCTTCGTGTTAAAAGAGGATCTAAACTGTCTACTGACTACCACCTAGTCGTCTGCATTTTAAGAAGCTTAATTAAACCACCCAAAAAAAAGGAAACAATTCAGAGCACGAGGAACAGAATAAAGTAGGAGTTTCTAGCCGACAAAAAGGTGAGAAGCACTTTTGCAAGCAAAGTTGCTTCCCAGTTCAGAGAACTCCCTGACTATACTGAAGACGTTGAGACTGAGTGGAATTTATTTAAATCAGCAGTTGTTACATCTGCAGCTGCTAGTTGTGGTTGCAAACGTGTGGGAGGTTGAATGGGTAGTGAGAAAAGAACTGCTTAGTGGAAACAAGAAGTTAAAAAAGCTATCCGTGCAAAGAAAACTGCGTTTAGAGCTTGGTTAACAAACAAGCCGTCTGAGCAGCTTTAATTGCGGCATACCACAGCACGTAGACTAAGACTGCCGCCACTATTGTCAAACAATCTAAAGAAAAGTTTCGGAAAAATTTGGACAGAAGTTGGATATAGACTACAGATCGGCAAACAAAGTATTTTGGCAAACAAACACCAATTGCCACCTTCATCGAGGATACTAATGGTGTGCTTTTGAACCATCAAAAGGGCATCCTAAGTCGTTATAGAGAATACTTTTTACAGCTCTTAAATCCAGTGACAGTTTAGCATTTGGAAACATCTGAGGAACAAATTGGGGAAGAAGTTTATCTAACCAAAGCAGAGGTGAGCACAGCAATCAAATCTTTGAATGCTCGCAAGGCCCTTGGTGAAGATGACTTGCCCCGAAATGTTAAAGGCAATGAACAACTTTGGGGTTTGTTTGCTGCGTGTTCCAAGTAGCTTAGAAAACTAGCGAGGTACCAAAGCAATGGCAGACCAGTATGTTGATATATATTCACAAAAAGAAGACAAAAAAACGCACCAACCACAGGACCACCAATATTTTATTTGCCAAACGCACAAACATAAATTTTATAATACACCGACACGGTAATGTAAAAGAAAATCGAAATATGTGTGAAGGCAGGGGGCACCGAAGAACATACGTTATCAAGTCAAGTGCCCCCACAGGGACATTTCTTTATTAAGTTTTCCAGGAAAGGTCTATGCAAAGTGCCTTAAAAAGAGATGCCATGAATTAGTCGAACCCCAACTTCAGGATGCATAATGTAGATTTCGTCCTGGAAGATCCACCATGGATCAGATCTTCGCCCTTCAACAAATCGTGAAAATATATGCCAAAGAGTTTGTAAATGGTTTGTAGACCTTGAAAAAGCGTATGACCGTGTCCCAAGAGACAAGTTTGTGGTCAGTAGGGGAGACTGAGGTAAGTCGGGACAAATTTCAGTTTTTGGACCATAAATCGGAAACTACATGAGCTATTTTAAAATAAAATTTTGGATAGAAAACTTTGAAAACTAATAAATTAACATAAGCAGTACCATTTGTTTTCAAAATCGGGAAACAGCCGAAAACAGGGTTTGAAATGACGCACTCAAACGTCCCAACTTACCCCATGCATGGGGTAAATCAGGACGAGATATGGGGCAAATTGGGACAGCTACAAGATTTATTACACACACACTCCTAAAGGTGGTTTCATTAGAAAAAGAAGAATTTAAAAGCAATCAACTGTACATTCAACTGTAGGCTACTACTACTATATATACATGCAACTGTACATTGTAGACAACAAGAACAACACCTCTTTTTCCCAGTGACCAATTTTTAGCAAAAAATTAATTCAACCAATGTGTTATATCAACAGGAAACCAGTGGTGGATATTCCAATTTAGGGGCCCGAGGCAAAAATTTTCAAAAATTCATGTTGTCTGAGAAAAAAAAGAGGTCTGATCTGAGCTTGGATATTTTTCTCCCAAAATCAAAGTGTTCTCTAAAAAAAAAAAAAAAAAAAAGGTCTTCATTCCAAATCGTCCACTGAACGAATCCAAAACTGTATATGCTGTTTTCGAGGGGGGGCCCCCAAAAAAAGGGAGGGCCTGAGGCGACTGCCTCATTCGCCTCACCCAATATCCACCACTGCAGGAAACACCAATTGATTACATTTTCTGGTGCTTCCAGTGTTCTTTACTGGTTCGGGTAACTTTGCAATTACATCATTCCGTTGAAATGCTGCAATGTCAGTTTTGTTAATTATAACTTCAGTCGATTACATGTTGCTTACAATGATTCTTATAGAATTTTGCACCACAAACCTCGATGTGTTAGTGCTCGTAACCATCAAGTACAATCAAATATTGATACCTTCGATGCTCTAATTAGAAAATATATTTTTTCTTTCACTAATCGCTGTATAAACTCCCAAAATATTTTCATTATGTCATTGATGTCATCGGACTTATGGTATAAATCGTTTTATTACCAATATTTTGTGCTAACTTTGTTTTAAACTTGTATTTTTCAATTGTGCATCTTTTAGGGTTGATATTTTTTTGCGTGTGTGTGCATATATGGACGCTTTTGCGTCTGAGATAAATAAATAAAATAAGAAATAAAAATAAACACTGGCACATGTCCTACAATTTGAGGCACTTTTTTAAGAAAAGTACCTTCAAACTCATCTCCGTCAACAGTATTCACTTGGGCGATATATCGTACTTCTCGAGATTTTTCTTCCACTTTTACAACCACAAAATCGCCTTCAATAACTTCGTCATCACTCTCTTCAGTGCACTGTATTACTTTCCAGCACTAATTCTACTTCACTTTCACTATCAGAACTAACTTTACAAAATAGGGACTTTCTTGCCTTTTTTGTTTTCTTAAGTTTTGTTTGACGATTTGTTTTATTAACTACAATTTCATTTCTGACGGGGGTGCTTGTCAGCACCCTTGATGACGTTCTTTTTCTTCCGCCTTTTCGTGTATTTTTTCTTGCAGCAGCTTTTGGGATAGGCAATATCTGTGAAGGTGAGACATACGTTTCTTTGTAAAGTGCTTTTCCAAGTCTACGCAGCGGAATGTCATACGAACCTGTACTTGAGGTACTTGGTTATTTGAAGTTTGCAAATTTTTGCCCAGTTGAATTGCTAGACTCTTGTTCACTTAATTCATCCGGATTTGATATATTTTGCATTCTAGGATCTTGTTGGTCATTTATATTACTTGCACAATCGACAATCCCCATATCTGGGCAATTAGTGACTTCGGCTGGCGCAAAATTCTCATCTGTGAACATATTTCTGTTATATGGATGTATACCCGAGGCAGGGAAGCCATTCTGAATATTCCTTTTATTTATTTATTTATTTTTTTTTATTTTAATCTCTATATTTATCCTCCTGACTCGCAGGAAAGCGACGGAGGCGCTATACATAGGGTAAGCAATTACCCCGACCTGCTTCCGGAGATGCCAAGATATTGCTGTCCGCTAGTAATTTAGTAGAGATATTACTGTAATTTATAACTGCTTGTCAAGACCACCAAGTAGGGGAAAGTGCCGTAAAGTGTTTTTCCCAAGAACACAACCGAATGGCGCAAGTGGGTTTTGAACCGAGACCATGTTGATCATTAGTCCGGTGCGTTAACCACTCGACCACGTAAGTGAATGAAGCTGAGCTTCAGCAACTAGAGATGGTACGTCATATATTGTAACAATACGACCTGGGTGAGAGTGCATCCACCCATCCATTGCCACACCAAAGGCATTTTTGAAGGGTCCATACTGATCGACAAAGCGCTTCAGTATGGTTTTACTCACGTTAAACTCTCGAGCAGACTGCCGCAGCTTATCACTTTGCCGTAAGGCACCTGCTGCCCTTTTCAGGACATCTATTGGAGTCTGTTCTCTGTTGGTCTTCCTTGTATATTTTCGAGCCATAGGCTATCACTCTTCCACCTAGAAAAGACGATTAAGCAATTTAAAATGAGCATTATTTTTATTATTTGTTTTGGTTCTACTTGTAGATAACATCGTAATTAATAGCTTTTTACCGGTAGGTTATATTTCTTGCTTTTAATAAGATTTGAACACGTGAACAAAAGACCTAGAGGGCGACCCAGAACTCACTGATGGAATTTTGTTGAAGACCTGGCCTGGTCACGTCTTGAAAAAAAAAATTCCACCAGCGGAATTGCTGCTAGTTGCAGGAGATCGGGATGCTTGGAGATCCCAATTCAAGCTGCTGCCCCGCAACTCCAAAAGGATAAGCAGGCAAAGGGAAATGTACTGAACTAATTCAAGTTTTTCCCTGAAAATGATGATAATGATGAATCAAAATTGGCATTGGAATTGAACATTTTTGTTAGAATCGACATCGAAATCGCAATTGAAAAAAATTGGCATTGTACCATCACTAATTTAATATCAAAACTTACCAAAAAATATCACTTATTTTTTTAAAACATAAATCCTTCTAATTTACTTTAATAATACTACTGTGGGCGTAGGTAAAGAATACGGACCCCCCTTGTAAAAATAATTTAAAATAACAAAAATAACCTTAACCCTAACCCTAACCTTAACCCTAACCCTATTCGGAATTATTTTATTTTTGTTATTTTAAATTATTTTTACAAGGGGGGTCCGTATTCTTTACCTACGCCCTACTGTGCAGTAAGTGTTTAAACTTGGTGTTTTATTATTTCATTTCAAATTTTTTTTATTACTTTATTTTGTATATGGTTTCTGTTGTGTTTCTGTTGTATCAATTCAATTTTAAAGTTACACGCAGGTAACTCTTGTATTTAATATGTATATTTTGGCAATTTTATTCTGTTATGTCATAAATTATCTAAATTTAAATATTTAAATTTACACTTAATTAATTATTTTAATCCAGTTGATGATGGAATTAATTACATTTTTAAAACTTTATATTTTTAGTAAAAAGCAAAGAGCCAATGCAGTTGAAAATATTTTATTTAGATGTAGACATTTTGAGAGTTAACTTTTTTTATTTTTTCTTTTATATGAATTTCATATTTTGTTTTGAAATTTTTTAAGATCAGACAGAATTTTATCAACAGTATTTTTTCCAAATATATGCCCAAAATATTGAAAAAAACTTTTAAAAGCTCTCAAAATATCTTTAAATTTATTACAAAAGCAGAATCAACCAACTTTAAATGCCCATGATTTTTTACAGTAAAATTACAAAAGATGTCATTTATGTCTTAAAAATTTGGCTGTGTTATTACTACCTATGAAAAAATTCGGTTGCTGGCTAATATAGTTTGGCAGTAAAGACTTTAAACATGGTCGAAAATAGACAATTTGCACTACCCATAAAGTTGATCCCCATATAAAATATTTTATAACTTTGCAGTTTTGAATAAATTTTATTAAAACATGATTTAGGATAGTGAAATTGTTGTACATTTTAAGGAAAATTAAAGAGGGTGACTTTCACTCTTTGTGAAAATTGACACAGAATGGCCCAGCTCATTTTATTATGACTCTGGAACAACATGAAAAAAATTAATCCAATCTTTATTTTAAAACAGTTTGGCAATTGCATTTGAAAAAATAAATTTAATGGTATTAAAAATACTAGATTTATAAAGTTTTGACACTGCTAAATTTTTGTTTTAAGTATTTTTGGATTTTTTTCATGGATTTATTAAGCAGGGTCTACTTTATTATATTTTTCAGTATTTCTTGTAAACAATTGTGAAAAACCATTTAATTATTTCTAATTTGAGCTACCTGTAAAAATTGCGTTTTTAAATTAAAATTAATGAATAAATAGTTTTTAATTTTTATTGACTTAATTGACAAATAAAATATAACTTTTCAATGCCCAACATTGTCTTGTCAATGATTATTATTTGTAGTAAGACCTGCAATGACATTAATAACGAAAAAGTACTAAAGAGCAGATGAAGAAATTATGTAACAAAGTGATTCATGAGGAGCTCATAGCATCACTAAAGTCATGTATCTGCTTTTTTGTAGTTTTAAATGGGTCTCTTAAAGAAATGACTGTAAGCAATTTTTTTCAGTGAAACTAACCCAGAATTCCTCTTTTGGCATTAGGATGAAATAAAGAACAAACCAAGAAAAAAAGATCTCTAAGAAGTGATAGTATCTGAAAGGGGATCCAGGTTAATTTCACAAACAAAAATTGATTACGGTGACTTCTTGAGGAGACCCAAAAAAACTTTTGTGTTAATACGATTTTATTAAATGTTTTTTAGATTTTTGCTAGAAATATTTGAAATCTATTTTTTGATATATGCAATGTTTTAAAGACAATGAATATGATAAAAAAACTGAAAGGGTTTTTTTGTTTCAATTTAAAAGAATTTTTTCATAGATACACAATTATAGTATAACAACTTTTATTGCAAAGTTGAAAATTTTTTGTGCTATAGTCATGTATATGCAATATTTAAGGAGGTTTTAGTGCGAAATAAGTATGGAATATTACTAAACCATAATAAGACAAATTAATTGGTTAAGCAATCTACCTTAAAATAAATAAGCACCAACAAGAGACAAAACACAGCATAAACTGAAATCACAAACTCAAAACCATTCTTAATACTAAGCATAAACATAGGCCATAATTTGACTCTTAATTTGTTTTATTAAGTCAAAATCTTCATTTTCTCCAACACTGGATACCTTTTGTTGTTCTTTAATCAGATTGTTATAAAAGTATTGGTAATTTCAATATGTTTATGGTGATGGATAAGCGTGCAGATATGCATGGGTAGGTGAGTGTGATTTGTGCTGTTGTGATTTTGTTTAGGGATGAAAAGTGTATCAGCATTCAAAATTGCCTTGATAAGGTGTTCATTTGCCTCATGAACATTAGTGCTGTGGAGTCTAACAGTGAGTGAGCATTGACATCTGCTATGATAATTGTGTTTGAAAGATTGGTTAGGGTTTAAGCGTTCTGGATATAATTGAGTCTTCTGTTTTTGGTAGCTGGGTGGAATGTACATGTTTTTGATATGTTGTTGTCGTCGTTTGAAGGGTATCCACTCCAGGTCAGACACAAACAGGACTGGGGCTGAGGGTTTATCTTTTTACTACCCCAGGCTGCTGCACTGCCTGAATCAGATGCTGGGAGTGGTATTATTAAGCCAGCATTGAGTTTCGTCATCCAAAACCGTCAGACCTCATGCTCCATGTGGTGCCCCATTTATAGAGCACGCTGTTATTACATGGTCTGTGGTTTGCTCAGAGGCACCACACTCACAATTTGGTGAAGGAGCAAGACCCCATTTGTGCATGGATGAATGGAATTGCCCAACACCAGTCAGCAGGCAGTTGAACTTAACCCAAGCTGTTCGGGGTAAGCCCATCTCAACAGGCCTGGCATCGGTCTCGGGTACAAAAGCACAGAGCTTGGAAGCATTTTCACAGTACTCCGTTTTCCATTTGTGATTTGTCCATTCAGAAGCACGAATGCCAAGTCTGGCAAGGTTGTTCAAAAGATTCTGTGCAGCTGGCACAAATGGGCATCTGGATCTTAGTCTCACTTGGCAAGCATCTGGGGACCCACTTAAAAGACCATACAAGATACGATCAGGGTCCAGAGATCTACGGTGGGCCAAGGAGAGTGTCACTCCCAGTTGGCAAAGCTCAGCTGGCTGGATGCCTGAGAGTACAGGTAGGTGATCTGTTGGAGTGGGACGCCGACATCCAATAACTATGTGTAAAGCATCATTCAAGACACTGTCAATGAGATGAGTGTGAGCACTGCGACACCAGACTGGTGCACAGTACTCAGGTGTTGAGTAGACTAGAGATAAGGTGGCTATGCATAGTGTTTTAGCACCAGCACCCCATCCCGAGCCCACAAGTTGCCTCAGCAGTGTGATGCACAAAGATAGTTTTTTGTGCAATGCCACTAAATAGTGACAAAACGTGAGCAATCTGTCCAGTTTTATCCCAAGATAAGTAGGGGTTGGACAGAACGGTAAAAGTCTACCATTGTTGTAGACTTTTAGCTCACGTTTGGCCTCTCAGTTATTTAAGTGAAAGGCTGCCATCACCATCTTAGTGTGACTGAGCTTCAACCTCCAAGTCTGGAGATATGCTGAAAGTGTAGACATGTCTTGGCTTAAAGTCCCCTCCAAGTCCTTCCAGTTTCCAGAAGAGTGCAACAATGCTAAATCATCTGCATAGGCACACTTTCTGGAAATCATGGAAGATCGTATATATAGATGTTAAATAGGAGGGGAGCCAAGACCGATCCCTGAGGAACGCTGTTTTTAAGACGGCGTAGCCTGCTTTGCTTGCTGTCACTGGTGGTAAGGGTGAAACTTTGATTTGAAACTTTGACTATGATCATTCTGACCATGTACTTATCCGGAAGTAGTCTCAGCAGCTTGCAGGTAAGGCCACGGTGCCAGACAGTGTCATAAGCAGCTGTCAGATCGACAAATACAGCACCGGCCTTCTTTTTAGCCTCAAAAGAATCCTTGATGTTAGCAGAACAACTTGATCTATGGTTGACTTCCCATGTCAAAACCCAGCCTGCTCTTTAGGGAGCAGTGGATCGATTAATGGTTCAACGCAGGCGTAAATAAGCCTCTCAAGAATCTTGTAAGGGAGACAGAGCAGAGATATAGGTTGATAACTCTTTGGGTCCCCCAAGGGCTTTGCTGGTTTTGGGATCGCGACCACAAGTGCTCTTCTTCAGATCTTGGGAATTTCTGATATGTAATTGTAATGTAATTGCTGTGATGTTGAAAGGTGGATTTTGACGATTTGTAGTTCAATTGGAAAGGTGTTTGATGTATGGAGTTGAGAGAAACTGATGTTGTTTTTAATGTAAGTTAGCAAAACAATTTATGTACAAGACATTTATGTACATTTAAGTTAGTTAAACAATTTATGTACTACAAATTCCATAATGCCATAACCATAATCTTATGATTTATGGTTTTAAATGCTTTTGATGCTATATGATGAGGTCAAGAAATATATCAATAAAAATCATAATGTTTTTAGTAACAATAAAGTTGCATGACTACTTGAGTGATTTTTTTTCAAATCCAATTTGATATTTATGAAAGAAATTGTTTGCTTAAGAATGAGGTTACTTGAGTAATGGTTACAAAATTTTTTTGTCGCTTCAATGCTAGAGAAGGTAAATTACTTTTATTTATTTTCCCGCCAAATTGGCTTGCCTGCAAATTTGTCCCGTCGAATTGTCTCCCGGCCTATTGGTCCGGCCAAATTGTCATGCTTCGGTTACTTGACTATATACTAATTTTTCTAGTAATTTCGACAAAAATATCAAGTAGACTTAACGTTATTATTTTTATGCTTGTAATGCAGGCGTTTATTAACACTCCCTAAAAGTAGTTTTTCTGAATGAAAAACTTTCGAAATAAGCTGTTATTTCTGCCTCAGTTTTTTTCAGAGTCGTATCAATGAATGATTATACTATATTTGAAAAACTGTTGTCAGATGCGGTGCATGTTGTTTGTTGCTTCCAACTGCTTGCCTTGTTGATTTTGCTTTACTACAAGTGCGAATTTTTATCAATCAAACAAATCAATAAAAACCAAGTTGACCAGAATCATCTGTCCAAAAAAAAAATTATTTTGAAAAAGCGAAAGTAAATCTTAATTTTGCAAAAAATGAATCCTGTTCCTATTTTTAATGAAGCGCGATTGGATCCAAAAGCGGAAGAAAAATCCGTGACTGTTGTTAAATCCAATGCCGATGTTCAGCGTTTGAAAATTGAAAAGTTAATGAAGAACCCGGACAAGGTTGCGTATATTCCCGAGCGAAAAAAAGCTTGGAAGCCAAAGGCCCCTCCCGAGTTTGTGAGAGATGTGATGGGATCCAGCGCTGGGGCTGGCAGCGGGGAATTCCATGTTTATCGACACATCAGACGCAGAGAGTACAATCGACAGGCCTATCTTAACAAAGAGGAAAAACGGCAAAAACTTGATGAAGAGTACACAACTAAGCAAACTGAAAACAAAAATGTGGCAGAAGCGGCCACTGCGAAACGCAGGGCGAAGCGACAGCGCAAGAAAAAAAATCGACTCCGGAATCAAGCTAAGCTTGCAAGCGTTACAGCTATACCGAAGCAAAATGATGAACTTTCTGAAGATGAAAGTGGAAGTGACAACAACCCAGTGTCCCCCCAAACCGATGGCGAAATAAAATAATTTTGATTAGGTGCACACTCAAATGTTGTGTTTAACTAGGTTTGAAGCGTGCCAGTCGTGGGCCAAACAACAGCCAAGTCGATGCAGGCTGCTATATCGCTGAAATCAATGCTATATTTTTCGACGTGATCCTCAATTAATTTTTGCCTCTCCCAAAACGTAGCCCGCGATTCTAATGTTTTTGCTGGTTTTAAAATGTCATTTTTTAAGTGTAATTTTTGTTATAACTCATATTTGACGTAACTGAGGAAAACATAGTAGGTCTGTTAATTTTTACTTATTACTAATAAATTAATTGTATAGGCTAACCGGTACGGTGATAAGCAAAAAATTGACCGAAATAAGAGAACTGAAGGTTATGTCATAAACATTTTACTAAAGACTGTTGTGAACGAGATATGAAGTTAAAATGACTAGGAACGCGAAAACATATTAATTTGAAGAATGATGCAAGGTATCAAGATACATCAGCCATGCATTTGTTTGCTTTGGCGATAGAAACCATAAGTAATGGAAAAAAAAAACATATTTGGGAAGTTGAAACTGTGAAGCTTCACATATCGCATTTCCTATTTTATTCTTTTATATATTTTTGTTACCGACAATTTGGATGACCTTAATTTTGCAATGGTATGAAATCAAAAGTTTTTCTAGTGTTTAAAGCAAAAGCTTTGTTAAATGTATTGACATTTTATTCGAATTGCATAGCTTTGTTTACTCTTGCTTAGAAATGGTGGACTATAAACGGGCTTTAAAAAAATATTCAAATCTTTTATCTTCTAGAACCAAGTTTTATTGCAATCACCCCGCAAACATGCGTCGGAACAATATATGAATTTCGGCTTTAAAATTCGTTTCTATTTTTGTCCTCAGAAATTATAAATTTGGAAAATTTTTGCATTTGTTGCGATTAATATAAAATTTAAACTTTGTTTTGATTGACAAAAATATACGTTCGTGTGATGCTTATTAACTTACTGCGTGGAACCGCCGATTAAAATTTTTTCAACGATTAGTTGGCTATAGGCGTGTCACTGGCCGGTCCAGGGCACTCACCCACTATTTATAAAAAAGTTTTAAAATGTTAAATACTTTTACAAATAGGCTCAAAACATGATATAAAAAAATAAATAACAAAAAGTTTTTACTGACGTCTTGGTGACTTGCAAAATCAACACTAGATATTGTAGCTATTTGTTGAAATATTCAAACTTAATTTTATAGCCAAGATCAAAATGACTTGTGCATGTTGATTTAATCTTCAAATTCTTTAAAATTGTACCAAAAATGTTCTTTGTAAAAATTTCTTGTTACGCCACTGTTTGCTCCCCCTGAAAGTCTCAGCAAATTCTCATGCAAGAATGTATCCTTTTCAATTTTATGCGCAGTTTTTCATATGTCTAGTATGTATAGATTTTATGGGCAGCTGCTCTGCATAGCTTACTGCAGGAGAAATAGGGTTGTTATTTTACCATTTGCAATGCAAATTTTTTTTGTGGTACGTTTCTATTTTAGAAAAAAATTTTTGCGGGACTCAGTACGGTAAACTAGTGCTCATTAACTTTTTTGGTGCACGTCATCTTTCAAGGTAATTTTGCTATTTATAACCTGAATTATTCTTATTTAACTGCGACTCAACACTACTACATTACCTTTTAATTGTATTAGATTCATACCTAGCAATAAAAACCAAAAGTTAACAGGTAATAGTAATGTAAAATCACAATATAAAATTTTCACACGAGGTCTTACGCATGATCAATAAACCGTGTTAACAGAAAACCGTTTACATTATCGACACCCATTTGAGTTTTATAACAATAAAATACTTTTTGCTCTGTACTTCAAAAATGACGTTTTTCTCAGGGACACAAGCCTTCATTTGTTGTCTTAAAAGACTTTGTGGTTATTTGGTTTAGGATTTTGGCATATTAGGTACACAATTATTGGCCATTTGCTCAACTTCAAATATGCCAAGCCAAGAAATCGGGTTTTGAGTAGGATTGGGCTTAAACAGGGTTTTTGTAGTAACTTTATAACAATCCAAGCAAACCATTTTTGAGGTTGCCCAATTGTATTTTTAACTCTTACAGGTTCAGACTTTTAATAAAAATAAATTCGCTAAAAGAGCTCAAAAATTTATTTATTCTAGAGTGAAACATTTCTTTTTTAATGCATTACTACTTTTTTATGAAATCTACGTAATTTATTATCATAATAGAACAAACGCTAAGCGACGCCAACTGGAATTTTTTAAAAAATTTACATTTAGTAATGGCTTTAGTATGGTGCGAACGGAGCGGCCGGACCCCTAGAAAACGTCAAAATGTGGCCACCTTAACCAAAATATTGCTTTATTTCTTTACAGTGGCACCATGACGGTGGCCCCCTGTCTGCACCTTAACTTTTAGGACGAAAGTAGAGATTCGATTGAAAGTGTTGACTTTTTTTTTTAGAGATCGCTATATTTTTTGGAACAAAAAAATTTACACACTAAAAAGTGGCCCCTTTTTTTTTGCATTAGCCCCTCCTTTCGTAAAGCCATCACTGCTTACATTCTTTTAAGTGGTTCACGTTTTGTGCTACTGAGTAGTACAGAACTCTATAATAAAAGTAATATAATTTCTATACCACTGAGTCATACATTTGATTTTTTTGTAATTTAATGCACTCAAATATATGAAATCTAAAATAATTCTCAGTTACCAATCCGAACCTTTTTTGATCTTTAACGTTTATAAATGTATATAACCACACTTTATAATCTTCTATAGGAACAGTTTCAGGTCAAATGCAACCCGAAAATTGTAACAAATTTAAAACCAACCTCCAGGATTCCAGAACTTAGATTACTTTGTGATATGCAGTTTGTGCAGTGACCCCACAGATGCCAAGTTGTCAACATTGGCATATTTTCTATTGGTCATGAAAGATAGATTGTACGAGTATGTATAAAAGTAAAAAAGAAGGGATTCAAAACTAATCTATCGAAATTTTTTAAAAAGCGGAGCTTGCTTTGCTTATTGTGGCTGGTAGCAAAGGCGAAACTTCTTTTCCAGACAAGATTCCTTATCATTTAGAACCAAAAGCTTACCCAGGGTTTTTGAAAGGGGGGGGGGGGGGGCATAACATCCACAATCAAATTTACTTAGCGAAAAATCACTTTTTCAAATAGTAGAAAATGGCCTGCCTTCACTTTGAATCTGTCTCGGTTTTTCGTCCCAAAAACATAGTGATCTCTAAAAAAACGGTCTTCATTTTAAAACTGTCTCTGATTTCTCATACTAGTGATCTCTAAAGGGGGCATGGCATAATGCCCCCCCCCTAAATACACCACTGTTTGGAACGTATGCTAATGCTGTAGAAATATTAAAGCATATGTTGGTAAAGCAACGATAGCAGATAATGTTGTATAGAGCTGTCAGATCAAAAAAGACAGCACTGGGCTTCTTTTCAACCCTCAATGTTGAGTGCACAAAACCACGCAAACAAGTCAGCGGCGTGGTCGAGTGGTTAGAGCGCTGTGCTTATGATCAACATGATGTTGGTTTAAAACCCACTCGCGCCATCCTGTTGTGTTCTTGGGAAAAACACTTTACGGCACTTTCCCTGCTTGGTGGTGTTGGCAAGCAGTTCTAAATTTCAATCATATCTCTATTAAATTACAATCGGACAGCAATATCTTGGCATCTCCGGAAGCAGGTCGGGGTAATTGCTTACCCTATGTATTAGCGCCTCCGCGCTTTCCTGCGAGTCAGGAGAATAAATATAGAGATACAATAAAATAAAATAGATAAAATAAATAAAACACTCGGTGCTTGTCTTGAGGAAGCAGATTTTAAGGCGGGGTTAGATTGGCTCCTCGTGTGCAGGGAACACCATATGTAGAGATATCGGTTGATAACTTTTTGTGCTCTCTTCAGGGTTTATTAATTGTGTGACCGCGACTACAAGCGCTCTTCTCCAGATTTTGGAAACATTAAAGAAGTCACGGAACCAAAAAAGCCACGTACAACAGCTCCACAAATGAATAGCCTATACTGTATGTTTGAAGCAGATGGAATCTAGCCTCGGATTTTTACCTGGTATATAAGAGTTGTAGGACAGCATTAAATTCTCTGACCTAAATTTTAATAAAATGTTTATGTTCACTGAGTTTAATAAGGTGGTCCTGCAAGGGCCAGATACTTCTTGAGAGGCGAGTTGAGATGACCTGGTTCAACTTCCTTGTATCTCTTGTTTTCTGAATAGATGATCTACAATAGTATCATGCATCTAAAACGAAATAGTTTGACGTCGCGGGATTGTCTTGATTTACCTGTAAAAAAGATTTGCTAATTAGAGTCTGAAAAGCTGATGCTCCGAGAATTGCTTCAGACCCATGGTGTTCTTTTGTTTTCTTTCAAGTCTGGCCAGCAAGGTTTTGTAGCAGCCATTCTTAACCCGTGTCATCCCAAAAGACTTCTTAATTATTCTGCAGTGGGTTGGATATCTAAAAATGATATACAAATACCTGGAAGAATAGTCTTTTTGGCTGCTTTTCTGATGATGTTGAAAACATTCTGGTAAGTCTGGTCCCCGTCTTGTGAATTTGGTAGCAATAAAGTTCAAGACTCTATATACTGGGCCTCATGAAATTCCATCATTTAACATTGAACATGCTTGGCACCAGCAAAACGTATCTTTTGTGGCATTATGTGGGGGTTTTTAATCTTGTGACCAGAAACATGTCTGTATGGTAATTAGTGAGTATGAGGACAAACCTAAACAAATGCTAGATCAGGATTATTGTCAGGCTTCTACGGCGGCCTGTGAGTGGGGCACAAATTAAGGAGCGTACATGTGAGCGCGTAATAACATATGTCCCATTTGTCACCATCCGAATGGATCCCGTGCTCTTTCAGACATCGACAAGAGCCTGATGACCTGGCTGACGAAAACATGTACGGCCATTTAGTGGACCATCCAGCTCCCATCTTTCCCAAACCAAAAAGTGTTCCAGCGACCAGCAGAGTAAAAACTGGTAGTACTTTTACCATTGAACAAGGATGCAAGATGGTTAATACTCGCCCAACCACTCAATTAAAGCATAATCATAGAAACTTTTATGGGATTGTAGCCCCAATCAAAATACAGGCTACAGCGTATAGACAATGGTAAAAAAAATTGGGCGGTTCTGGGATCGCAGTTGGTTGATTTTTGTAGATACGTATCAACAGAAACGTTTATTTATTAACCATCAACGGCTACGCAATCATTCAATCTGGCAATGTTTAAATGGTAATCAGTCCAGAATAATAGCTTTTAGAAAAAAGTATCTATTCAGAAAAACTTTAGTTACTTCAAAAGTAAGAAGTATACGGTAACTTTTTTATGCGCTAAATGCACATTAATGGTGCAGCTGGGTCCTTTGAAGTAAGATAACAATCAGTGCCTAAAAACTATAGAGTGATAGTTATTAAAAACTTTCATTTTGAGGCCTTTGGTGTTCAACCAGATGCTGGGCCTTTGGCACTTGTTGATAATATGCCTTGATAGGGTCGTTTTTCTTAATTGCATCGTTATAAAAACGATGATTTCCAATTAGCAGGCTTTGGCTAAATATTGGAAGGACTAGGTACAACTAAGATATTCTGCCATTTTGAAAGATTTGTTTCTAGTCCCTCACGCAAAATTTCAAGTACAAACCTTAACGTTTGGACTACGAAAAAGTATTTGCCATCCGGGTCAATTTGTTTGTTTTTCACCGTAGATAACTACAGCATTTTTATTGTTTCTGATAAAGGATTTATGAAGGTCTAAAAACGTTTAAACTAAATATTTTAGTATGTTTGCATTAAGAATTTTTTGAATAAGGGTTCAGTTAGGCCTACTTTAGAGCAAAGGCATGCAACATACCGCCTGTGGGCCAAAGTGCGGCCCCCGATGCCTTTTTTATCGCCCGTTTCTAGTGAATAAAGAAACAGGATTATAAACACAAGTTAAACAAAATGTTAAAAAGAAAAATTTTTTTGTGGTAAAATAAGAAACAATTTTAAAGTCGAGTAAATAAACCATATTCTATAACTATTTTTTTAACCTGCCTATAGTTTTCACTTCGTATTACTATTTTTGTAAGACTTGTGGCTTTCTACCAAATGCAAGATTGCACTGGTAGAAACGACATTGTGCCTCGCGCACGCCGATGACCAGATACTAGGAATATATCAGGTTATAAAATAGATGGCACTAAAGAGCGCCATCTATAGCGTTGTTGATTGTGACAGTTTTGCTCTTTATAGAAACTTTTGTTCTTCATAAAAAAAAGACGCTATTTTTTTGTTTCAAACGAAAAACATATTTTGAATGATATAAATTTTTAGATGGAGGTTTCTCATAGTTTATGATTTGCTTTACCTGTAATTAAAAACCGTTTTACCTTGACCCACTCTTTTAGCAAATTTGTTTTTACTTCTGAAAATATTATTTCTACACGCAGATTGTGTATAGTAACAGGTACTAACAGTAATCACTAGTAGACCAAACATAAAACTCTTGTCCTTTTGCTAGCAAGTTAGAATGTTATTTTGTTGACAATTTAGTATTTCGTAGAATTAATTTTACATTATTTAGTACAGGTTACTTATTTTATTTTTTATTTTATCTTTATATTTATCCTACTGACTCGCAGGAGAGCGATGGAGTTGCTAATACATAGGGAAAGCAAATGACCTCAACTTGCTTCGGGAGATGCCAAGATATCGCTGTCCCCTTGAAACTTAATAGAGATATAGGCCTAACTAATAAAGAAAGCCTAACTGAAATTTAGAACTGCTTGCCAAGAATATTGCAAAAAACCTAATAAATTTCAATTAACTATTAAACATAAATAAATTAAAAATTTTAAAACGTTTAGCAAAAATGGCAATTCGTTTTAAGTTATTTAGTCTAATTATTTTTTAAAACTAGAGTTATATTTCACTTTATCATTGCCGCATAAGGAATTTTATTAAACTATTATGCTGCTTTTTGAATTTATTATTTTGCAATTTATTAGTAAATTTTTAAGTTTTAATTGATTTATTAAGGCTTCCTTAAACGTTGTTTAATTTGCAATACTGACATGTAATATTTGTTATTAAATAGGGCTGTAGGTTTGAAAATTTTTATAGTAAACTTTTATTATCTCGTTTTTGCTTTTGCTATACTAAATAACTTTTGTGGTTTTATTGATTTTGAAAATGTCAGATTTTGTTTTTACTAGTAACAGAACTAAGCGCCGTTGTCTTAAAGCAAAAGCTGACAATTATGTTATTTATTGCGCTTTGATGGCTCAGCTTCAAAATCTAATATGTCTATTGGGACATTCCATGTCAACTCACATCCCTATTTTGCCGACCATCTCCGATTTTGCTGAAATTTGGCATGTTTGTAGGTTTGCATGAGAAAATGTCTCACACTAAATTTCAAATTTTTAAGTCAAATAGTTTTTGATATATGAAGGTTGAAAATTAGACACAAAATTGCCGCTTGAACGTCGCTGATCGAGCAAAAGTGGCCCTCCTGGCTTTATTTTTTGTTCGATTTCAAAGTGTTAATATCATTGGAAAGCTCTTTTCAGCATCTTTTCAATGATATTCATATCTCAAGTATATGTATATAAATAAAAAAGTTATTTATTGTCGTGACCTTGTGACCTTGAACTCGCATGACCCCAAAACCCCCACTCTAGACAAAAAAAAATTTTCAATAGTTTTGTTCCTCACATAAAAGACTATCAGCATGCCAAAAATCAAAGTGGGATCTCTATTGATTTTTAAGATATTTTTTAATTAGAAAAAAATTAATAAAAAACTTGCGAAAATGATTTATTTGAAAATATCGACAAAGTTGCGAATATACATATATTTGAGATATGAATATCATTGGAAAGATGCTGAAAAGAGCTTTCCAATTATATTAACATCTTTGAAATCGAACAAATTGCTGCTCGATCAGGGGCGTTTAAGCGGCAATTTTGTGTCTAATTTTCAACCTTCATATATCAAAAACTATTTGACTTAGAAACTTGAAATTTGGTGTGAGACATTTTCTCATCCAAAACTACAAACATGCCAAATTTCAGCAAAATCGGAGATGGTCGGCAAAATAGGGGTGTGAGTTGACATGGAATGTCCCTATTGACAAATATAAATCAAATGGAAGTGCAAGCATTGCGTTAAAACCATTAACATCATCAACTGCTTCAAATTTATGTCCGTTAATTGAACCAGCTGCTAGCTCACAGTCAAAATCGAAAGAACACGACTGCTTAGATCTGGAATACGATAATTTGCTGGGTTAAATTAGTAAAAATAAAGATGACAAAGCACATATTCACATAATAGAAAGCTTAGCCAAATGGGCTGTAAGATTTAATATTTCTCACGTGGCATTATGTAGGCATACCGATATTTATACCAATGCAAAGGTATACCGAAGATTTATCGAAACGAGCAGTTAGTTTACAACGTTCATAGCTTAATTCATTTAACCGATGATGCCAGAAAATTTGGGAGTTTGAATAATATATCTTGTTTCTCTTTTGAAAAATTATTTAGGTCAATTAAAACGTGTTGTGCGAAGACCACAGAGTCCAATTAGTCAAATTAATTCGTTGCTATAGAGAGAAAATTAGAACGGTCGAGCTTTTTTCTGCTAATAATACCTGTACAACTAAATACAAACAGAAGCACAATAAAGGGCCACTTCCGCTATCTCATAATTACTGTGATCAATATAAAAAATACCTTGGAAATTTTGTTATATCGACAAATGAACCTGATAACTGCTTTGAAGTTATTGGAAAAATAAGTATTGTTAAAAAAATTTTGCTTGATTCAGCTGGCAACGCTTTTCTTGTTTTACAAAATTTTTTCCGAAAAGCCAATTTTTTCGAATCACCTTTGAATTCTTCAAAACTTAATATATGGGTTGTATCTTCACTAAATACTAGTTTTATTATCGTTCTACCAGATGCTGTTTTATGTAAAATGATACTGCTGCCGCATAAAGATGTAAAAATTGCTATACTGTACAGTTAGCACATACCGGTATGGATAAAGAAAAATTAAAAAAATACTGATCATCTCTGTTAGTATTTTAATCGATTGTTTAATCGATTTATTGTAAGCGTAGGCTACATGTATTAATGCTAAAAGTAGCAAAACGAAGATGTTTGATGGTCGAGGGAGGGTCATAAACTAAAAAAACATTGTCTACAAATAGGTACCAAAAGAGCACAATTTATTTGAGAGCGGTGTCACGCGCTTGGCCAGATAACGCATGATAAACAAATAATATCAGCTTTCGATCTTAAAACACCTTTTTCTGATTTTTATTTAAAAAATTGTATGGTAAACAATAGGATAGCAAATTGTTTTGGATAAATTTTTCTTTAACACTTAACTGCCCATTGTGCCATATACACACTAAATGAAAAGAATTATAAAATAATTTTTAAATGATACAAAGAAACAAATTTTTATGTGTTTGTTCTATTACGCTCGTTTGTTCGTCTGAACCAAATATCGTTTAGTTTGCTGATCCCGGCTGACGGTGGGTGCTTGCTTATTGTAGAAGAAGTGGAAGAAGAAAACCTATTTTGGGCCTTAGCCACAAAGCAAATAAAACACACACACACACAAAAATACATATGCATAAATGAACTAAATTTGGGCTAGGTCAGGGAGTATCGAAGAACAGAATGCTTTCGAGTCGAGATGCTCCCCAGCAAATATCACAGAATACGGTACGCAGAAGGTCTTACAGTTGTACAATAAGCGTTAAAATAATTTACAAAGATGAATAAGGTACCAAGAAGTTAATTCTACCAATTCTACCAATTCTACCAAACATTTTTACCGAAATTTAGAAAGCATCTATCAATCTATTCAAAACCAAGCTAAAAGATTTTTCATTGACAACTTAAAAGCAAAGGTAATCAAAAATCGGTCACAATACTTCAAACTGTTTTACCAAGGGTAGCCTCACGCCGAGGGTGGCCGTCTTCGGGAAGACTTAAAGGCCAACCCGCAGTTTTCAGCGGTTACACATCATTACGTACATTACAACATTTTTGTGAACATTGTTGATTGATTGGTTGGATACAAAAATAAATAAACACAAAATTAACTGAATGCTCATTTGCAATAAAATGTGATGCTGCAAATTATAGTTGAAACAATGTTATCGTAAAATACTTAGGAGCACTACAGAATTTTTAATAATCTTTAAGAAGAAAATTTTTATATATTTTTTTAAAATGATTTCCAAGATAAAGTTTTAAATTTTGATGGGATTGACATGGCAACAAAAAATAAACAAGATCGTTTGCGAGAAGCAAGAAACAACTTCTTCTAAGATTAAACTTGTAAACTCAGTAAACATCTAATTGACCCCATACTATAGAACCTCTCTAGGAAAGTAGATTTTTACTAAAATTTTTATTAACACGAGGTATAAAATATGTAAGAAGTTTAGCATTTCTACTATTGTGATTATGGATTTCAGTCAATTTACTCAATGAAGCATATAATTTTTAAGGTAATTTACGATGATACAGTGGATACATAAATTTAGGTAATTCTAATAAGTATATGTCTTCCAGTTGTAAAAAATTGAGTGTTTTATAAAGAGTCGGAAGGACGTATTTTTATTTGCTTATTGAAATAATAAAAACTAATTTGGGCAGTCAAGGGTTAAAGTTAAAGTCGGTATAAGCCTATGCCCTCTCATAAACCGTATTGTGTTCTTTCAAATGACTATAAGTTTTTTTGTTTTTTTAATTTTCACGTCTTTAAAGGTGCATTAAAAGATGTAGCCTATGCGATAGCAGAATTTATAAAAACTAATTCAGCTGTAGTTATACCGACAAACTGGTTTTATGACAAAAAAGAAAAGAAATATTATTGGCCAGAAAAATCTTGGAACACTTTCAAGAGAAACAAAGCTATTTAAGAAAGATGGATTCCACATCTATTAATAAATAGGAAAACCTTTGAAATATACGTTATTGGAAGAGCAGGTACTTTATGTATATTTAAAAACTTTATAGGTCAATCAAAATTTAATTTTGATTTTTCGGAACAGTGGTGCATGTTGCGCTAATAATTTTACATATTGATTTTTTAAAACAGATTTATATTACGGATTAGACCACGCTTAGGTATGTTTAGGCATTTTTTTACCAAAACATACAAATGCGTTATAATCATCAATACATACCGGATCGGTCGCGGCCCGGGTTACCAACGACCGCCTCAGGTGCCGCACAGCAGGGCACCTGCGGAAATTATGCTACTGCTGAACATAGTAAAAATAAGAGGAGAAAGAGAGGAGGAAAGCAAGTCAAAAGGCAGCTGGAAGTGTGGAAAGAAAGACACTAACTTGTATTACTAAGTACCTTAAATATTGGAACAATGACTGGAAGGAGAAGAGAGCTGGCAGACTTGATGGGCGAAGGAATGTAGACATATTGTGCCTACAGGAAACAAAGTGGAAAGGGAGTAAAACAAGGAACATTGGAGGTGGATGCAAACTATTTTACAACGGAGCTGATGGAAGAAAAAATGGGATAGGAATAGTGGTGAGGGAAGAGCTGGCTGAAAGTGTCCTGGAGGTGAAGAGGGTGTGACACAGACTAATGGCCATGAAGCTAGAGGTAAAAGGGTTCATCCTAAATATAGTAAGTGCGTATGCTCCACAGGTTAACAACAACATGGAGGAGAAAAATTATTTTTAGGAAGACCTGGATGGGTTGATAGAAAGTGTATTAAAAGAGGAGAAGATAGTTCTAGGTGCGGACCTTAATAGACATGTGGGTGAAGAAAACATAGGATATGAGAAAATAATGGGGAGGTACGGTGCTGGAACAAGAAATAAGGAAGGATCAATGGTTGTGGATTTCGGAAAAAGGATGGATTTGGTGATTGTCAACACTTATTTCAAGAAGAAAGATCAACACAGGGTGACGTATAAAAGTGGAGGAAAAAGTACCCAAGTAGATTATGTGATGTGCAGAAGGAGGAACTTGAAGGAAATGTGCGATTGTAAGATAATAGTGAATGAGTGTGTCGCAAAACAGCACTGTATGGTGATATGCAAAATGGCTCTTATGGTGAAAAAGAAAAAAGCAGAGAAAGTAAACCCAAAGATACGATGGTGGAAACTGAAGGAGACAAGCTGTCAAGAAGCGTTTAGACAAGAGGTGACCAGGACTCTGATGATTGGGACAAAACAGCGGAAATGCTAAAAAACAGCTGAAACTGTGCTGGGAGTGAGATTTGGGAAACGAAAAGGAGACAGGGAGACATGATCGTGGAATGAGGAAGTTCAGAAGAACATAAAAGAAAAAAAGAGGCAAAGAAAGCATGGGACAAAATAAGAGATAAAAATACTAAAAAGATCTACAAAGAAAAGAAGAGTAAGACAAAGAAGGCAGTTGCAATGGCAAAGGGACGCGCGTATGACAATTTGTATGCTAGATTGGAAACAAAAGAAGGTGAAAAGAAGTTGTACAGATTGCCTAGGCAGAGAGACAGAGCAGGGAAAGATGTACAGCACGTGAGAGTTATAAAGGATGGAAACGGTAATGTTATGATAAATTTGGAAGCAGTGTTAAAGAGATGGAAATACTTTGAGAAACTGATGAACGAGGAAAATAACAGAGACCCTAGGACAGAGGAAGCAAAAGTGGTTAACGAAGAGGTAAATTGCGTCAGTAGAGAAGAAGTAAAGAATGCACTGAGAAGGATAAAAAAAGGTAAAGCGGTTGGGTCAGATGAGTTGCCAATAGAAGTTTGGAAGTGCATGGGAGAGATGGGAATAAAGTTTTTGACCAGACTTTTCAACAGACTATTAATGGGTCAACGGATGCCAGAAGAAAGGAGAAGGAGTGTGCTTATCCCAATCTATCAAAAACGAAGGGGACGCAGAATGCTGTGGAAACTACAGAGGAATAAAGCTAATGAGCTGTCACACTTCATTCCTAATCATTTTAATCATGGCAATATAGCTTATTTTTCGCCTTAAAATAATTCAAAGTTTTGTTATAACACAGAAATCGCTTGGGCAAGGGATAATCGCTTTTGTCCTGTGTTTTTTAATTATCTGCTTGCAATTAATTGTTCGAATGCAACTTTCTTTTTTCTTTCGCCAGACGGTGATGATGTAATGCGCTTTGTCTATATCGTATGACTGAGATAAGTGCAGTCTCGAATGTTCTCCCTTACCATGGAAAATGCGTTCTAATTTTAATGCGCATGACCGAAGCGTTTTCAAGATAACTCCAGCCGCTTTGCATCATGTGACTTTTGCTTATATATATGTACGCTCGCTCGATTGAAGGGATGCGACGACGAAGACGAAGAAAAAGACGGGCGATAAAGGTGAGAAGAAAGTAACGTAATCTGGTTGAGCAATTGATTTTGGGCGTAGAGCGCGTACGAAGGATTCTTTGATCGTATTGCATCGACGAGTGTTGAATTTATTTTGCGCCAGTGTTTTGGAGTTTTGTTCTACGAAGGTAGAATCATTGGTGTTGATCAAATTAAGTCGTAGCGCCGAATTTCGCTTTGCAGTGGCAGAGCGCGGAAGAGAATTTTTGTCAGTCGTAGATCGTAAATTTTATAATACATTCGTTTTAGTTAGAGACAGTGGTCTCTGTTTGTTTCCTGAGAAAAGTCTTCGACGAATCAATCAGAAATTAGCCGAAACCAACTGTATAAAAGCTTTAGGCTCATAGCAAACTACTTCTTGAGCCGGAATAAAATAAAATTAGACACAACTTTGTTTCAGCGCATGTATTCGGGTTACCTTGTTCAACTGGTCCCTTAGGATTCCCAAACAAAGTCTGTGACGTGAACCACATAATGAAAGTATGGGAAAGAATTATTATTGAAGTCAGGCTAAGGGATAGAATAGATATCGTGTTAATTTCAAAAGTTTAATGTAGACCGCACAGCGAATCCCTCTCTTCTTAGCTTCAATTTCTTCAACTATGGGGAAGCTATCCGAGCTTTCCCCAATCACACAGCTGGCTTTCACACACGTCTTATGGTTTATAATATATATTAACGTTGAAATTCTATATGACAGTATAACAACAGGCTTCCACAAGCCAACGACCAATTATTTACTAAACACTACAGCTCAAACGATGCCCAACGTGCAGCCAACGATGCAGCCAACGATGCAGTTAACGATACAACCAACGTGCAGCCAACGATGCAATCGCAAAACGAAATTTTCCCAAGTTTCGCTTGCGATCTACAAACTCACTTTTCAAACCAAACCAAATCACCGAACCACTTGATCACCAACGACTGAAAGAAATTAAATTTACCAACACCTCAATTTATAGTGTGCTCGCCACGTGTAAGTGAGCCAATCTGATTTCACTAAGATCGTTGCACGTGATCTGCCTATAAAGCAGTGAACGTAAACAATAGAATTAATTAAGAGGTTTCAAAAAAACTTCTATGCAGTTAATTAACTTTTTCAATTACAGTGCGAGTTATAGAACTCGCACTGTTTATGATTTTAACAATCAGTAAACAGCAATATGGATTTATGCCAGGAAAGGGAATCACCGATGCCATGTTTGCTTCAAGAATGTTAATGGAAAAGTACAGGGAAGGTCAAAGAGAGCGACATTGTGTATTCGTGGACCTAGAGAAAGCTTACAACAGGGTTCCGCGGGAAGAGCTGTGGTACTGTATTAGAAAATCAGGAATACAGGAAAAATATGTTTGACTTGTACAGGATATGTACGAGGAAAGCGAAACAGTGGTGAGGTGTGCAGTAAGAACTACAGAAAGTTTCAAGGTCAAGGTTGGACTGCACCAGAAATCAGCATCCGTTCCTGTTTGCAATAATAATGGACAGGCTAACGGATGAAGTAAGGAGAGAACCAATGCGGACGATGCTGTTTGTTGATGATATTGTGATTTGCGAAGAGACCAGGGAAGAAATGGAGCAGAGAATAGAATGCTGGAGATATGCATTGGTAAGAAGAGGGATGAAGGTAAGTTGGTCAAAGACCCAATATCTGTGCATAAATGGAGGATATGACAACAAAAAAGTGAAGATGGAGGATACAAAAGTGCCAAGAGTAAAGGAATTTAAGTATTTGGGATCAACGGTGCAAGAAAGTATTAGTTGTGAGAGGGAGGTAAAGAAGAGAGTGCAGGCAGAATGGAACGGATGGAGAAAAGTATCGGGAGTAATCTGCGACAGGAGGTTACCAGCTAGAGTAAAAGGAAAAGTGTACAGTTCAGTGGTGAGACCAGCAATGGTGTATGGACTTGAGACGGTGGCGGTCACAAAGAAACAAGTGGAAGAGATGAAAATGTTAAGGTTTGCTATGGGAATGACGAGAAAAGACAAGATTAGAAACTAGTACATCAGGAGTACAGTTAAGGTAGAACGGTTAGGAATGAAGATGAGGGAGGGCAGGCTGAGGTGGTATAGACATGTCATGAGGAGAGACCAAGAGTATGTAGGAAGAAAGATGATGGAAATGGAGTTACCAGGAAAGAGGAAAAGAGGGAGACCAAAGAGAAGATTTTTAGATGTGGTGAAAGAAGATATGGTTGAAGTTGGTGCGAAGGAGATGGATGTTGAAAATAGGACGATTTGGAGAAAGATGATAAGCTGTGGCTACCCCTGATTGAAGGGAAAGGCCGAAAGGAGAAAAAGAAGAAGAAACAATGGTTATTTAACATCGCGTGTTTCTTTGATTTTCATAGAAAATGGAATAATGTACAGTACTGCAAAAGCGTCCAGTTTTAATTTTCTTGAGCATACGAAATCCATGACGTCACAAACTATTATGCTACATTTATCCAATAGATTACAAACAATCTTTATGACTTTGTGACTCACAATTACTAAAGGTATAAATATCATATACACATTTTTTTACAAAATTTTTCTGCTCGACGCGCATCAGAAAAGTGCTCAATGACAATTGAGTCAGAGCGGTAACAATTAATTCAACTCAGAGCTAAAAAACTATTTTATCGGAAATATATTACGTTTGGCCGTTTGTTTTACCAATCAAAAATAAGAAAACAAAATACAAAAAACAGTCTAACAAAACAATTAAAAGATGGCACAAAAAAAATAGACGGAGACAAATTTTTTAAAATAAATTTCAATAAGAAAGGTAAAGTTATTTTTTTACTTGCGCTATTGTTTCCAAAAATCGACAAATTTATTGGATTAAATAAAAGCTCTTAAAAATGCTTTTTTACAAAAAAAATTTGTTAATGCATTTTCTTAATCCAATAAATTCATCCATTACTTCAAAACAATAGAGCAATAAGCGCCAAATACTTGTTTGTTTTAAACAATTTTACTTTGATTACTGCAGATTAATTAAAAAAAGCGATTTCATTTCATAGGACACTCAAATTGGTTTAATTAAAAAAGAAGACCTATTTTTTTAGAGATTTTTGTGTTTTTGGACAAAAAAATCAATAAAACTGCGACGGAATCAAAGTGAAGACCTTTTTTTGAGATCATTACGTTTTTGGGACAAAAAATTGACAAAATTGGAACAGATTCAAAGTTGTAAATTTTATTTTTCGTTATTCGATCAAGTGTCGTTTCGATCAAGTGTCGTTTCGACCAAGTGTCGTTTCGATCAAGTGTCGTTCGATCAAGTGTCGGGTCACGGCTGAAGTGGATTCAATTTTACGGCGTCCCAAAAATAACATCAAACAGAGGTTCTAAATTCACAGGTCACGTGTGGAAAAACGTGTAAATATATTAGGCAGCAAACATGTTATCACTGCAAGTTATCACAAGTTATCATCCCACTCGCGCCATTCTGTTGTGTCTGTAATATATTGGTAATTTTAATTTGGCAACACGCAACACATAATTTGTATTTCTTAGTAACTATCACGGACTAGTCAAGAAGACAATTGTATAATAAAGAAGAGCAAAACATATGAATGAATGAATGAATGAAACAGTTTATTTTCACAAATGAGCAACAACATTTACATAAGCACAAAGCGATTTTTTGTGAGGAAGCACCGAAAAACCGTTAGGTTATCAAAGTCAAGGTGCTCCCTGTAGTTCGAAAAAAAGAGAAAAAAAGAAAAACAAAACAAAACAAAACAACAATACAACAAGGGTAATACAAATGACTGACTTAATTACGTAAATGGTAAATAATAATAGACCTGTTTCCTGTGTAAAACGAGAATTCTCGTTGTGCGATCACATCTTTTCATGGCGTAAGGTTTTTTTTTCAAAAGTAATTTGATAGCACATTAGTTTCGACTTCACGGATTTTTAATTTCGCTGACTCAAAAAGTTATGGCAATAAAACGCTTTGAATGTTATTTCCCGAGGGACGTATTACATTAAACTGAAATCTTTTTAGTACGTACAATTGTAACACAATAATTAAGATCAGGATCAACTATAATGCATTTAATTGTACATGAGACCTAGCGAGTTATTAATAGGTGCTTAAGAGTGCGTTTTTATATTGCTTATTGAAGGTATGCAAAGGTAGTTTCTTTAAATTAACGTCAATTTCATTCCAAAGTTTGACACCGCGATATTCTAATTTCTTATAACCTGTTTTTTTCGATGCACGGGGGAGATAATAATTGGCAGTTATATTATTTCTTGTTTCATAATTATGAATATTTCCAGTTTTGGTAAAGCTATTTTGGAACATCTCTGGTAATTTATTATTGAATAGTTTATGCATAAATTTAGCCAGTTCTAGTTTATACACATCTTTTATTTTTAAAAAATTTAGTTTTTTGTATAATTTAGTGACGTGGGCAAATTTCTTACTACAGGTAATCGTTCGTATGATGTTATTTAACCGCACTTCGATTTCATGAACTTGATTTTTTGAAGCCGTACCCCATATGGTAATACCATATTGGATACGGCTGTATGTAAAACTGTAGTAGAGCATGTGAAGAGTCTCAGTTGTCACATATTCACG
Organism: Diplosoma virens; assembly: GCA_963680785.1. Lineage (NCBI taxonomy): Eukaryota > Metazoa > Chordata > Ascidiacea > Aplousobranchia > Didemnidae > Diplosoma > Diplosoma virens. Next base: position 38,511,880 of record OY796895.1, read on the forward strand.
TAGCTGATACAATAAAGAGCAACACTTAGCCAATTGTAAGGAGAGTTCTTTGAGAGACCAATTTAAATTTTTATCAATGTGAACTCCCAAGTATGTTACTACTTTGTTTCTATCTATTTGGATATTATTTATTAGTACTTTAAAGTTTGTGTTGACTGAACTAGATGCTTGTTGAATAGTAGATATGTTGTTTTTGAGTAATTAAGTGATAACTTGTTTTGGCACATCCAATTATCTATATGATGCATTTGAATATTAACTTTTTTTTCGAGTTCGAATAGGTTATTATGTGATAGGGTTAAGTATGTATCATCGGCAAATAATGTAGTTGAGAATTCAGACGCTAGTGGCAAATCATTAATATACAAAATAAAAAGTAGTGGACCTAAAGATAGGGTGGCCATACGTCCCGTTTTAGCCGGGACAGTCCCGTTTTTAGGCCTTGGTCCCGGTGTCCCGCCCAGTTGACCGTTTTGTCCCGGATTTAGAGAATTTTTAGAGAACACCTTGATTTTGCGAGAAAAGTAGTGAATCAGAGATGAAATCGAAGTGAAGACCTTTTTTTTGTTTTTTTTTTTGGAGAACACCTTGGTTTTGGGAGAAAAATAGGGAAATCAGAGATGAAATCGAAGTGAAGATTTTTTTTTTTTTTTTTTGGAGAACACCTTGGTTTTGGGAGAAAAATACGCAAGCCCAGATCAGACCTTTTTTTTACAGACAACATCAATTTTTGAAAATTCTTGCCTCGGGCCCCTAAATTGGAATACTGATGGCAACTCTACTTTTAAAGAAAGTCCCGATTTATCACTTTGAAAATATGGCCACCCTACCTAAAGATGAACCTTGAGGTACACCACATTTGATTTTTCTCAGAGTAGATTTTGACTTGGAAATTTTGGTGTATTGGTATTTATTGTTAAAATAGCTTTTCATCAGTTCAAGAGCTATTCCTCGAAATCCATACATGCATTCTAACTTTTTTATTAATATAGCATGGTCTACAGAGTCAAATGCTTTGCTCAAGTCTAAAAACAAAGAACAACTGTATAGCCCTTGATCAATATTATGTAGTAGGTCATTGTGGATTTTGCTAATTGCTAAAGTAGTAGACGAATTTTTTCTAAATCCGAATTGTCGGTCATTGAGTAGATTGTACCTTATCAAATAGGAATAAATGCGAGTATGTAAAAGTTTTTCAAAAATTTTGTTAAATTGGCATAGCAAGGATATCGGTCTGTAATTAGTGGTTTGAGTTGAGCATCCTTTTTTAAAAATAGGAATAACTTCTGCTATTTTTAGCGAGTCTGGATAAACACCAGTGTTCAAGCATACATTAAAGAGATTGCTTAAAAAAGTAGAAATTACAGGATTAGCAAGTTTAATAAATCTAGTTTCGATATCTATTGTTCTGCGTGCTTTTCTATCTTTTAGTTTTGTTATTAAATTAAACACTTCCTGAGGGGTACAAGGAGAAAGAAATATAGAATTACTTATTTTTTTGATTTTATTTAAATTACTCTGTGTATCAGGTGGCTTATCGTGTGCAGATATTTTTGCTGCCATCCTCTTTCCAACACTTACAAAAAATTTATTGAACTCCTCCGCAATGGCCTGCGGATCTGTGATTGTACAACCTGTATCTGTTAGTATCTTAGTAGGTCCAGAATTTTTTTGTTTTCTATTATAAGATTGACTTGTGCTTTATAAGAGAGAAACGACAGAATATCACATGGCGTCGTCGGCAGTTAGCCATAAATAAGTCAAAAAATAGTCTAAAGAACTTCAAGTAAAATTATCAATTTTAAAAAGCCAGTCTCAGTTTATCAGTTATATTTTGTTCAATTCCATTAAAAGATCATATAAAGTAATTGTTGAAAAGATGGCGCAGTCAATTGACTGGTCTTTAAAGAAAGTTTTTATTAGAGAAGATTTAGATTTATCCACACACTCCGGAGAATTCTTTTTGTCATGGAAAAGACAATTTAACAATTTTATCAGAGAATCTGGCATTAAAGCTGAGGAAACCCCTTGGGAGACCAAAATGGCAGCCATTGAAGCGTGCGTCACGAGCGCAACTTTCGAGAAAATCACTGCCGCTCAACTGCAGTTGCCGCGCGAACAACGGCAAAACATCGATGCCGTGCTCGACGTCATTGCCACCGTTTGCCAAGGCGAAAGATAATGTTTGGGTTTACAGAAAAGCCTTTGATGCTTATAAGCAACAAACTGACCAAACCTTTAAACAATTTTATGCTGAAATTGTGAAACTTGCGTCTATGTGTGAATTTGGTAAAGATTTTTGTGAAGACGATAAAATTCGTGCAGTTGATCAATGTTTAATGATGAAGCTTGTGCTTCACACAAGCGATTCAATTGCCCAAAGAAAATTAATGGAAGTGCCGGATTTAGATTTACCAGCCGCCGTGCGAATATTAGACACCTATGACTCGCTACAAAAAACTACCAACGCTCTAACTGAAAATGATTTTAACGCAATTGAACGAATCGCAAAACAACCGGTGCAGGTGGTTATCAATCAACTTTATCAAATCAGGAACGAATATGTACACGCTGCGGTTATATACATGGTTCCTTGCGTACATGTCCTGCGAAAGAACAACGTTGTAATTTTTGCCGTCGTGTTGGTCATTTTGAGAAAATGTGCTTCAAAAAGAATCGGAGGCCGACAGCTAACACCTTTCCATCAAAAATCAGTGAAGCAGAAGCATGGGAGCAATAGTAATCGCAAGTCGGCAGTAGGACTGAAACAGTTCAGGTACGCGTAGCCATTGACAACGATTGTTCCGGTATTTTGCGCTTTATAATCGATACAGGATCTGATTGGACGGTAATCGGACTTCATCATTTGACTCTGTTGCATCTACTGCCGAGCCAATTAAAAAAGCCTACAGCAGAAATGCAAGCCACTCTTACAGCCACAGGCGAAAAAATGACTCCGGAAGGTTATGTTTACGCCAGATTTTATTTTGGCCAGTCATATGTTGATTCAGAATTAGTTGTTTTTAGAAACATTAAAACCCCATTGCTTTCCATCGATGTTGCTAAAAAGTTGAACATTGTTCATATCAACACCAAAGGGTCCCCAGGACACCCTGAGTTTGAAGCAAAGAAATATGCGGCGGGTGCTACTCAGAATCCCAAGTCAATTTTAACTCCGTTTAATAAAGGTAAAATCTTTTTAAACTGTGAAACCCGTTGCTCCTCGAGCACAATTGACTCAGAGGACGGTTATACCAAACTATTGAAACAGCAAATCCTTCAAGAGTACGACGATGTATTCGAATCTCAACCACCAATGAAAGGTGAGAAATTTAAAATTGTTTTGCGCGATGATGCTATACCGTGTTATATTTCTAAAGCACGACAAATTCCTGTTGCATTTCAACAAGCTCTAAAAAACGAACTCGACGAGCTCTTAGCAGAAGGCATAATAACACCTGTCACAGAGGCAACAGAATGGGTTAACCAATTGTTGTAGAGCCAAAACGCGATTAAAACGGGGAGTTTAATGGAAAAGTTAGGCTATGCGTTGATTTTCGACACTTAAACAAATACTGCTTACGTGAGCACTACTTCAGCCCTAGTGTGCTTGACGTAGTTCAAAGTATTCAAGCAAATGATGCATATTTATTTTCTAGTTTTGATGCATGGAAGGGGTACCACCAAATAGAACTCGCTGAAGAGAGTAAGCATTTAACTACTTTTTTGACACCTTTTGGACGTTTCCGGTACGAACGCGCCCCCTTTGGCATTAATTCGATCAGTGAGCATTACAACAGAAGAATGTCTGAAGAGTTACATGATCTGCCAAATACTAAAAAAATTGTTGATGATAATATCGTATATTCTTCAAATAGTTTAGCACAGCATACTGCCCTTGTAAAGAAATTTCTAACCCGATTTCGAGATGCAGGTATTCGCTTACAGCGCAATAAATTCATCTTTGCTCAACCAGAAATTACTTTCGCTGGCATAGTACTTAATCATAACGGTTATAGAATGCAAGATAAAGTGATCAAAGCTATTCGCGATTTTAAAAAGCCAGAAAGCTTGACCGATTTGCAGTCGTTTCAAGGCATGGCTAACCAACAGGCTCCCTTTAACCGAGATTTGGCCACCGCTTTGCAACCCTTAAGACCCTTGCTGCAAAAAAATGCGCAACCCTTTCACATGAATGATGAACAAACATTAGCCTTTGAAAATGCTAAAGCAATTCTCACCAGTAACAATGTGATTGCATATTATCGACCCGGAGCGCCATTGCGATTGTTCACTGATGCTAGTTTAAAACATGGTCTTGGTTTTTGCTTAAAGCAGCAACAAACCGACAACGATTGGAAAACGATCCAAACAGGGTCAAGAACCCTATCACCAGCTGAAACAAGATATGCTCCTATAGAACTTGAACTGCAAGCAATTGTTTATACCACGAAAAAATGCCACAATTTCTTAGCCGGAACCAAATTTAATTTATTCACTGACCATCGTCCCCTTGTAAGTATTTGTAATAAGCGAAGGCTGGATAACATAAACAACTCCAGAATTTTACGAAGCCTCTTAAAATTAATGGATTATAATTTTACAGTAAACTACATTCCAGGTGCTCAAAATAAAGTTGCGGATTCATTTTCTCGCAACCCTGTTGCTAACCCTGATGAAACTGACCAATAGCATGCAGATTCACAGGCATTCTTTCTTCGAATTTGCCGTTTATCCCAAGCTGAAATGGCAGATTGTTCGTTTCGATTAGAAAAGCTTAAAGAGATTGCTGACAACGACGTGGAGTATCAACTTTTAAAAGCCCAAATTAACCACGGTTTTCCCAAAAACAAATGCGACCTCTCCGATTTGCTGCACCCTTATTGGAACGTTCGTGAAGACTTATTAGTAAGTGATGATGGCTTTGTTCTTAAAGGGACACGCTTACTTATTCCTCATGAATTACGAAAAAGCATATTGTCGGATTTGCATGCTAGTCACCGGGGGATCGAAGGTACAAAAGCAAGATCCCGCTTAATAATGTACTGGCCTGGTATGGATAACGACATTACTAATAAATGCAGAAGCTGTCCCAAATGTGAATTTGATAGACCGAGTAACATCAAAGAGCCGTTGCAACATCTGCCAGTTGCTGAATATCCCTTTCAGATTATTTCAGCTGATTGGTTCGACCTAAATGGAAATAAATTTTTAGTAATAGTAGATTGGTATTCGGGATACTTTGACGTAAAAGGTCCATTTATCAATCCTGATGCAGCTGCGATAATTAGCAGTTTGCGAGAATGGTTTATAAACACTGCAGTTTGTGATGTATTTTGGAGTGATGGTGGCCCTCCTTTTGGCTCATCAGATGTTAACGACTTTTTAAAAAGGTGGGGAGTTGAGTGGCGTCCGTCGTCCCCACGGTACCCTCAAGGCAACTCTGTGGCTGAATCAGCTGTTAAGTGGGCAAAAAGTCTTCTTCGAAAATGTTGGCGTGGCAGAGGACAGCCTTTGAGAACAAATGAAGAATGGATCAAAGGAATTCTGCAGTGGAAAAACACACCTCACAAATCCACAGGTCTATCTCCAGCCATCATGTTGTATGGTCATTCCGTACAGGACGCTATCCCCTGTCACAAAAGTTCTTTATCACGAAGTTGGCATGACGAAAAACTTCGAGTTGACAGGGAAGCAGCAAAAAGAAAAGAAAAATTGGAAAAATACTATAACAGAGGCACAAGAAACCTAGAACAGCTTAAAGTTAATGATCCAGTCTGCATACAAAATAATCGCACTAAGAGGTGGGATAGATATGGACGGGTAATGGAATGCTACCACCAATCACGCCGATACTTGATTAAGCTCGAGTCAGGATTAATGATTCGACGAAATAGAATTCATCTTCGAAAGAGATATTCTCATCCCAAGAATAACACTAATTCCACTGAACCAAGCAATTACCTCGATGATGGTGACGTCAAAAACAATGAACTGAACGATGATTCTGATGATGAAGTCGGAAACAACTTCAACCGAGCCGTAACCGAGACTGAAAGTTCATGTGATGAACTTAGACGATCTGACCGTAAACATCGGCGACCTCGTCGTTTTGATGATTATGTGATGGAATAATTCAAACATTTACCTCGAAATGACCTTTTATTTTCATCACACAAGCTTTTGCTTGCTTATTTGTATGTTTTCTTATTTGTTTATTGCTTATTTATGTGCTTTCTTAATCCTTTATTGCTATAACGGGTTTATCAATCTTGAAATTAATTTTTACGTTAAAACTATATTAACTCTCGATCATCTATAAGCCTTGATATAAACAACTTTCAATATATGGGGGGGATGTAATATATTGGTAATTTTAATTTGGCAACACGCAACACATAATTTGTATTTCTTAGTAACTATCACGGACTAGTCAAGAAGACGATATATAATAAAGAAGAGCAAAACATATAAGATTGACTTGTGCTTTATAAGAGAGAAACGACAGAATATCACAGTGTCCTTGAGAAACACACTTTACGGCACTTTCCCCTGCTTGGTGGTCCTGGCAAGCAGTTCTAAATTAAAGTCGTATCTCTATTAAATTACAAGCGGACAGCAATAGCTTGGCATCTCCGAAAGCAGATCGGGGTAATTGCCTACCCTATGTATCAGCGCCTGTGTCGCTTTCCTGCGAGTCAGGAGGATAAATATAGAGATAAAAAAAAAAAACATAGCGATGGTACAGTAGAAATACCACACCGACGTCTCACAGACGCTTTAGGTATGCAGGATAATCCCGTCAAATGGTTTAAAAATCTTCCTTGAGTGATATTGTCTATCTGCACTTTTTTAAAAGATGAATTGAAATGCTCTCCTTCGGATCTCATTTGGGGAAAGGAGGGTGATTTGACACGGCAGGTGATTTGATACACCACCCCTACTGGATTCCACAAAATAAACTCTAGTTAATTAACGCCACCACATGAAAAAGAATGTCAAAAAAGTTCATCCGGGCTTCAACAAAAGCTGATTAGATTGAACTACTGAAAAACAATAAAGAAAATTTGTTTTTATAAATTTTTTGTAAAATTTTTGTCCTAAATTTTCCGCTTGACTGCAGAACTAAAGAAAGAGGTAAGAAAGCTGACAATATGGTTGAATAATTGTTGCTAAATTAAGTTTTAAACCAGCAAAGTTGTTCCTTTGAAATTACTTTTGTTAGGATGTTGGTTTTCAAATTTTTATAAAAAGTGCTAATAAGGAGATTTGATACAGTGTATGGAAGGAGATTTGATACACCGTATATATATAAAAACATGGTAAAATTAATATGTTAAACTTTTTTGGTGTTTGAAGCATGGAAGACTATAAAAAACTTACAAAGCATTTAATTAGTGATTGTGTGCCACACAATAGAATTTATTTACTGGTTTCATCTTCTGGTATAATTCTACAGTGATTATTATATGGTGTTGATAGCAACTATAAACTAGCAATTTTTTCATTTGATTTCAGACATTTTGTTAATATTTTCCTTATCAACAAAAAACTCTTTCTAATTAAATTTTTTACAGTAATTCTACAATTATACCTGTTTACAGGATGCTTTAAGCATAAGAGAAAAACTGATCCATGTTTTTGATCTTTGCTGGATGTGTTAAAAAGAGCAGCTAAATGTGTGACAGAAAAAGATAGTTCTTATTGAAAAGCTGCTGCCAATTTTAATGTTGACTAAATGACAGTTATAAAGTATATAAAAAAAAAAGGAGGCATACCCAACTTGTGTTGATGTATATCAAGCAATAGTTTTAAAGAATCAAAGTTTTACTCTGGAAAATGGAGCAACAGTTATTATCTCACATAGTGCATTTGGCTGATAAGTTCTTTGGATTATAATTGCAAAATGCAAAAAACTTGCTTTCCAATTTGCTGCTGCAAATAAATTATGTGTTCCTCATTTCTGTGCTAGTTATTTTTAATCGTAACAAAATCCATTTATAGTAATGTACATAAATGCTTAGGCCTAAACTTCTAATTGACTTATATTAATTAAAGCATTTTTTTATCCTATACAAAATTGCTTTTCTGTCTCTATTTCTTGAGATTTGTTTGAGTTTTTTAAATCTCGTACCAATTGTTCTTATTAAAATGTTGGATTTTTGGTGTATGCATTTGTTGCAAAATTCATTATAATTCGATTTTCAGTAGTAAGAGTGTTAATGCTGTTAGTCTACCACAAAATTCTTGATGTAGAAACTTGGCCAACTATGATTGAAATCGAACCGTACTTTAATAATTTACTCAAACAAAAATTTAGCTGAAAAACACTCATTTATAAAGTGTAAAAGCATAGTAAAGCAGTGAAACCACCTTTTCAAAATGCCGTATCAACTCACCTTCCTAGGAAGGCGAGTTGATACATTTAGACATTATTTTGTAACCAGTAATTGAGGAAAAAGTAAATGAGATAGAACATTGTAGTTTTTTTTAAAAAGTGGGCAAAAGAACCTGGTTTTATTTGCGCCATTAACCAAACTGCTATTGCAAACCGTTTTGAATTGATGGACAAAAATGTAAAAAGTGTCAGAAATCATGTTCTTTTCCCCTACGGACAATCTTTACGACTTCCTCAAGAATTTCCTTTTACTCCTACAACCAATCTAAAGAGTAGAAATCAACTGGTTGCTAAATAACAGACTTGGTCGAAAATCTATTAGGTTGGCAACTAAGTTCCCGCCGTTTTTTAAAATTTTATTTTATTCTTTTATTTAAAAAAATTTTTTAAAAATTAAATTTATTTAAATAATATCACAGAAGAGCAACAATCCTTTTTTGAGGGAAAAAACCAAACAACTGTTAAGTTTTGTAACGTTTTTCCATAGAGGGTTAAGATTTCTATTTATTTATTTTCAGATCATGAAAATGGAATATCAACTTTAAAAAAGTATATTTTCGACACATTCTTCTTTTTGCTTTTATTAAACCTTAAAAAAGTGTTTATTAAGCCTTAAAAAGTGTAAATTAAAAAAACGACGGGAACTTAGTTGCCAACCTAATACAACCTTCCGCACCCCGTTCGCATCATGGTAAATTCTTTGTTGATAAAAATCTAGATAAGTGCAAACGTGTTTTTATTGAGAACGATCATATGCAACAACCACTTAGGCTTCGTTTTAGTTGACTTTATAATGTTGTCTCTCGCCATAAGAAAGAAATATTTTATCGTTTCCGTGGGTGGGAAAAATAAATCCGTTTACCGGTAGATTGTCTCAAAGCCTGTCATGAAAATCGTCTTCCTCTGTCAAAGAATTTCTTCGTAGCCTCCAACCCTAATTCTAACTCAAATAATAAAAACCATTAAAAAGAACAACCGAAGAAACATCTCGTACAAGAAGCGGAAGAATCATCCGGAAACCTTTTGGATTTCGAAACAACTCGGAACAATTTTTTTCTCGACTAACAGGTTGTGTGTTGCTCGTCTCGGCAAGGAATGCAAGCCTTCGATCCAGAGCTCGTTCGCGGCACTTGACTTAAATCTTCCATTGGTTTCTCCAGGGAACGGTTTGATTCTTCTGCAGCACGGGAAAAGTGCGGGACTATAATACTCTATACCAAAAGAATAAAAAACTTAAACTTCTTTTTTTGCACTTTTTGCCCGCCACTTAAGCGCACAAAGTCATCGCCTGGGGACCAAACAAGAATGCCTTGGGAGAAATCGCGACAAAGATTTCGAATGTACTTATGAGGGAAGAAAAGTTCTGTGGACTTTGTCGAGCTGGTAACTTCAACACTGTAGGTCTACACACTTGCCACACCACATCAAACATATCACGAGCACACTAAATCTTAAATTACTTTTTGTTTTCATTGCTTTACAGTATTTTTTAATTTCCAGGTTCAGAGTACGTTGCATCTGGGGGCCAGCTAATGTGGCGATCCTGAGCTTTGAACCGTTTGATTTTCGTTTTCTTGTTTTAGTTTATCATTTGAACTGCATGACTTTTTTTCGCGTTATTTTTTATTGCGGCTTTTTAATCGCTCTAAAGCCTTTCGTTGTGATTTTATGTTTGCTGCAAAAGTTAATTGTAATGTTAGCGAGAGAGAGATGAAAATACAAGCACGAGAATTTACTTTCAAAGTATTGTGTTTAAACAATAGAGCAGGAAGAAATTGAACACGCTAGGCAGTAGCGGCCTACCTTTCTAAACCACATGAAAATAAACAAAAATCGTTTAATTGCTACAGTCGCCATTTCAACCAGTAGACCAGCAAAAAATTTGTGAACAACCTAATTTTTTTAGGCACTAAGCGTGTTTTTCCGGATATAAAATCTATCTGTAAAAATGGTTGTTCGAATAAAGAAAGTTATTTTATGTCTAAATTGTTTATTTCAAGGTGCTGTACACAGATTCAATAATAAAATTATTTTTGGGGGGGTAAAATTAATAGTTTCAACTCAGTTCAGTTCAGTTCAGTCGTTTTTTTTTTCCGCCACCTGTCGAACAAAATACTTACATCAACTCATAACACTATTTCAAAACCTACTCGAGCCATTCAGTAGTGTCCTTGAGAAAGACACTTTACAGCATTTTCCGTGCTTGGTGGTCTTGACAAGCAGCTCTAAATTTCAGTCATATCTCTATAAAAACTAAAAAACCAAAAGTCTTAGGAAGCAGAGTAATTGCTTCCCTTATGTATTAGCGCCTCCGTCGCTTTCCTGCAAGTCAGGAGGATAAATACAGAGGTAAAATAAAAATAATAGCACTTCTAAATTGACTTTTGGGCACATAAAAGATTTTGGGTAGATAAAAAAGCTAATGTAGGCCTATTCTGCTTAGTTTCTTGTTTCTTATACTTGGTAAAATTGTGCAATACCATGATTCAGGCAAAATTTTATTCCCCCTTTACCAAATACCTTGGTTTGGTATGTCTATGGCCAGAATTTACAGTCTGATTTCTAGTTTATACGCTTGCAAAAAAGGACAGAAAAATATTTTATAAAATTACCGATTGAACGAAGCCCCAATTGAAAATTCGTATTAACGGCTAATCATTTTCTTTGAAACCGAACGGGAGCTGAACCAGAGACCTGACCGAAACTGAACCTTTAAAAATAAAATTTGCTGAACCCGAACGGGAACTAAACCAATAAAAATAAAATTAGCTCAACCTAAACCTTAACACGACCGTTAATAATCTATGTTTATTTTGCAGTAGTTTTTTATAATATTTGGCATCCTGGCATAGGGATTACTCTGGGTCGAGTCTAATTCGAAGAAAAACCGATTAAAGTGAGAGTTAGTTTTAGGGAGATACAAGGTTAGTTTTTGAGAAAAAGTAGTTGGTTCAAAAGAAACTAAGTTCTTCTTGAGCATCTTAACAAATTTTAAAAAATTCAAAAAATTTTGGCCCACTTTGGGCCCGCAAGAACAATTTTCGAAGCGTTTTTTTCTTTTTATCTCTTAGAGCAACTAGTTTTTTTTCTTCTTACTCTCACTTCAATCGGTTTTTTTCGAATTACACTTGACCATTACTCTGAGCTCCGACCAGTTGAAGGGCGGTAGAGAGTCAATTTTTATTGTTCACCGCATGTCTGTACCCCTAGTGTGGTAGTGGTACAGAATCTAGTACATTGTTGTTTATTTTGAAGATGCTTTCTTAGTTTTTCAAACCTGGTAAATGCTGCCATTAATTTATGAATTCGTGGCGTTTCAGTAGCTGTTTTGCTTTGGGTGTATCAATTATTAGTAAAATACAGCTCGGAACTTAATAGAATAAAGAAGATTGGAATCTCTTAAACTCGCTCTCTCTCGCTTTCATAAGTTGTTAACTAAATTGAGATTTTGTCAGCAATTAACTAATGATTATACATTAGAAACAATTTTTACAAAAAATTTTGTTATGTTTGATATTTTGTCATAGAGTCATGCACTACGGTATATACGAGGGCTGTTTGAAAAGTAACGGGACTGTGTAAATAATTATTTTATTTGAAATGCCACGTAAAAATTACAACTTGTCTCCTTCAAAGTAATCTCCTTGAGCTCGAATGCACTTTTCTAATCTCTGTTGCCATGCTTCTATGCACTTCTGGAAAGATTCCATTGGGATCGCTCGTAGTTCCTTCGTTACGGCTGTTGTTATGGCTTTTGAGTCTTGAAAACGGGTTCCTTTAATGACTCCCTTGAGCTTAGGAAACAAGAAAAAATCACAGGGAGCCAGATCTGGCGAGTAGGGTGGTTGCTCCAGCACGGCAATGTTATTTTCTGCAAGAAATTGTCGTATGCTTAAGGCATTGTGAGCAGGAGCATTGTCATGATGAAGCAGCCATGACTTTGTCTCCCACAATTCTCTTCTTTTCTCCCTTACCGAACGCATCAAACGTCGCAAGATGTCTTTGTAAACATTCTGGTTAATGGTTTGGCCCTGTGGCAAGAATTCTAGATGAACAATTCCATGAACATCAAAGAAAACAATCAGCATCACCTTAATTTTGGACTTGAACAGCCTTGCTTTCTTGGGTCTTGGTGAGGATGCACTCTTCCATTCAAGGCTCTGCCGTTTGGTGAGTGGATCGTACTTGAAGATCCACGACTCATCACCGGTAACAACTCTACTCAGCAGATCTGGTGTAATTTCAAGTTGTTTCAGGATGTCTTGACACACTTGCACACGATTTTCCTTTTGCCCATCATTCAGCAACCTTGGTACCATTTTCGCACAAACCTTCCTCATCCCCAGATCTTCTGTAATGATCCTCCACACCCTCTCACTATTCATGCTCAACTCATCTGCTATCATTCTAACAGTAAGGCGGCGGTCACTGCGCACTTTTTCTCTCACACGCTCAACATTTTCGTTTGTTCTGCTTGTTGTTGGCCTTCCACTCTTAGGATCATCTTCCACATCCTCTCTTCCCTCTCTGAACCTCTTGTGCCCCTCAAAAATCCGAGTTCTTGACATCGTAGCATCTCCGTAAACTTCTTGGAGCAAATTGAATGTTTCAGTTGGAGTTTTTCCAAGTCGAACGAGAAACTTCAAGTTGATTTTTTGTTCAATGCTCATTTTTGTTAACAAAAGAAGAAAAAAAAAGAAAAAAATATTTATTAAATAAATTATCCCAAAACGAGCTACAGTAAAGCGCCTTTCAAGAAAAGCCTGTAAAAAAGCATATGGTTGTCACAGAATGCTGAAACTACATTTTTACAACCACAAGACATTGCGCCATCTTAAAAAACAAAGCTTTTATCACTGTTGCAAGTGTTGTTTGTGCAAAGCATACAGTCCCGATACTTTTCAAACACACCTCGTATGATTAAACTGAAGTGTTGATTAGTACCGGTACCGGTTTAGTTTGGAGGGATTAATTTTTAAGATTTTTTTAGGTCGTATTGCAGTGCAGTTTGTAAATTGGTTCGGGATCACATATTGCTTCTTGTTTAGTGCCGAACTCAATTGATGTTTTGTCAGTTCTTTGAAAATGGTTGTGTTTAGAAGTTGGGACAAAATTGTTATGTTTGATTTTTAACTGAGATGTAGCTGTATAGCTTAAAAAGTTATTTTAATTATCCACTTTTCATAATACTGATGGTGCATTTTTAGGCCAATAGAATTATAAAAATCTATAACTTAATCAACTTTTCTTCTTTATTTGAATGAAATATAACATACGGTATTTAAATATAGTTTTCTGTAAACACTGAAACATGTGCCATTGCCCAAGTAATAAATTTTATATTTGTTAATTCAGTAATTACTTTAATTAATTTATGAACATGGTAAACTGACTTTCAATGCCTACAAATGAAAATATTAAAGCTGTGACAAATAATTGAGCAAATGTTAATATTGCTAAGTTGTTACCTTGATTTCTTCAATAAAAAAAAATGTACAAACAAGCAACTGATAAATCCAAAAAGATTTTCCAAGGAAAAAATAAAGAAGAAGTTGTCAATTATTTAACAAAAAGGTGAAACAATTAAGATGAATAGCTTAACTATTCTTATGAATACATTTAATAACTTCAGTTTTTTTAGTTAAAGAAAAATTTACTGATAATTGAAATCTTACTAATTGCAGCTTTTAATATGATTAATTAGTTTAGAAAAACAAAAATTTAGCTAGATTGTTCACAAAAAAAATATATATATAAAACTCTTGCTTTTAACTTCATTTTATTCTAACAAAGTATTAAAACAAAATTTATAAAAAAATTAAAACTGTAATTTAAGTAAAACATCTTATTCAAGTAAAAACTTTTGTAAAAAAATTTTGTTGCAAAGTGTAACAGTCATTTAATGTTAATTTTTAAAAGTGTTTGTTCACTATCTCAAATTTTAAATTAAATTTTAATCAATGATTATATAATGATGATGTGCAAAACTTAAACAAGATTTATAAAGAAACTAATAAGATATAAAGCGTCTTATTTTAAAGGGGGCAACAGTTGGGTTGCAAATTAGTCATTTTTGGCCATGTTTGACAAGATATCACAAAATTAAAAAAGCAAACATTATTAAATTTTTAACATGTGATAGCAAACCAGCTATATTTTTAAAAAATTTAAATGTTTACAATTTTGCTGCAAAAATTCAAAGGTGATTGGCACACAAAGTCTGCTGTTTTGAACTGCCTTTGTAATTTTTCAAAGGCTTGAATTATCACTTTTAACTCCTTGATTAGTTTGACAGAGGTGGGCACATGCAAGTTGCATTCATTTTTTAACAGTGTTTTGCACTGTGCTGTGTGCTCCTAGAAATAAAAAGACTATTTGCATGTTATGGTACTGTTACAACTTTCACAATTGTGCATATTATGCAAGTGCCCACATCTGTAATTTAGATTCTTGTGCATATTCTATTTTAAAGTAAAAAACTTTTTGTTAAATTTTTCAAACAACACATCAAGAAACGAGAGTGAATCGTTAATTTCTTTTCATGAATAAAAACCACAGATGAGTGTACAGAATTGAGTTTTTGAAAAAATTGGTTGCATTCTATTTCATTAATGAAAGTGGCAAAAGTCACATCAACATATCTAAAATAAAAAAGAGGAGATTTAAAGGTGTTTTTAAAGAGTAAATGTTTGTAAAATCCCACAAAAATATTTGCATGGAAAAATTGAATATTAACTGGTTCTCAAATTTAGCTGCAGAACAATCATCTTTTCATCTGGCAATGCTTGAAGCCAACTTCACAGTCTTTTAAACTCTTTCTTTGTTGCCAGAAAGAGTTTGTGTATGGACTGAAGCTTTCTTGCTTGTGGTGCAAGTGAGCATGCAACCAATCACATGTTCACTTTCTCCAACCAATCAGAAACACTGTTACTTTCAATATCTTCTAATCCTATATATAAATCATGTTTTTCTTGTAGTTTGTCACTGCCAACGATTTTTTCTGACAAGAGTTGGCCTGAAGAATTCTTAAGAAAACAGCTTTTTTAGACTACCAAAAATTGAAAGAATTATTGGTTCTGTCAATGTCAGTTAATGGTTATTTTAAAATTTTGTATAAAATCTGAGATGGTCACCAAACATTTTCTAAGAATTTTTATGGAACAACTTTTCAACAATATCATACCGTATTTAGTTGAATAAAAGCTGTTGTTACTATTTTTACTTTTTGGTGTAGCTTTAAATTACTTTGGTAATATGTGACTAATTCAGCAACAAGATGCTTCACCCAGTGTATGGTCCTCATCTGATTAACATAAATGTGGTTGGTTTAACTCTTTAATTGGAAACACTGTGTGAATCAAAATTGAACACTGAATTTCATACTGTACTCATTTTTTTTATCTTTGCATGTGAGAGAAGATTTTGCATAATGACATTTTCCATGATAATGAAATTGAAATAGGTCATAATGTAAAGTTCAAATGCAGCCTTTGTTTATATTATTGTGCATTGCAATATGTATGTAATGTATCATAATTTTTTGTCAAGATTTTATGTGAATTGTAATCACGTGCTGCTACTATTTTTTTGCAGTTTCTGATCAAGGGCAGCTTTAATAATATAAATATGGTAGTTGTTAATTATAATAATAAGTATTCAATTTTGTTTGCTGTCACAAAACTACCATTGAATTTATATTATTAAAAGAGAGAGAAAAAAGTATGCATTAGAGAGAGATGTGCAAGATCTGATCTGAAGAGAATAAAGATATTTACAAAAGAGAGAGAAATCAAACAAGAAAAATTTTCAGTAGAGCAATAAAGAGAGGGGCTGAGCAAGAGATGAATGATTTATGTTTGTAAAGTTTTTGAAAAATTTCAAAAAGTTTTTAAACTAGTGAAGTTTTTAGAAAAGGAAGGACAAGATGTACATGTAAATAGTGGTTGATGTTTGAGATGAATAAATAGCAGACTTGTGTTTAGTGAGAAGGATTGAAAGAGAGTGTGGAAAGAGCATATGGAAAAGATTAATGCATGATCAAAAAGACTGAGATTGGTATAGTGAAAGGTCCAGTGGTAAAGGTTTTCTTTGAGGAAATAACAAATGCAATGAAAAAAATAAAATTAGGGAAAACATCTGGACTTTCATAGGTGAGCATAGAAATAATAAATGCAAGCGGCAAAGTTGGAATTGATGTGATGATGAAAATTTGTCAGAGAGCACCTTATGGAAAAGGAATGCCAGAAGATTGGAAGACTAGTGTGATGGTGCCAATCTACAAGAAAAAAGGAGATGTGATGAACTGCAGTGCATATAAAAGAGTGAAGTTATTGGAACATGGAATGAAGATTGTTGAAAGGGTATTGGAGAAAAAGACAAGAGCATTGGTGGTGGTGGACAATATGCAATTTTGCTTTATTCCAGGAAGAGGGACAACAGATGTTTTATAGTGAGAAGAATGCAAAAAGAACACAGGGAGAAAGATAAAGAGTTGTACATGTGTTTCATGGATTTAAAGAAGGCCTTTGATAGAATTTCAAGAAGAGTAATGCAATGGGCACTGAGGAAGAAGGGACTACCGGAGATCTTGGTGAAAGTGGTGATGAGTCTATATGAGGATTTAAAAACAAAGATTAAAGTTGGATTTGAATTCTCGGAAGAATTTTATGTAGCAGTTGGTGTACATCAGGGATTTGTTTTGTCACCTTTGTTGTTTGCAATTGTGATGGATATTGTGACAGAGAATGCAAGAGAAGGCTTAATGAAAAAGGTTTGGTATGCAGATGACTTGGTATTGATGAGTGAAGCAATGGAAGGTCTGAAGAAAAAGTTCATAAAATGGAGAAGTACATTGGAGAGACTGAAAGTGAATCTTGAAAAGACAAAGGTGATAGTGTGTTGGTCAGAGGGTGAAGTCATATAAAGTTGAATAGACCTATGTGGAATATGTGGCAAAAGGGTGACTGTAAACTCAGTCTTATGTAAAAATGCAACCAATGGATTCATGGAAGTTGTTCTAAGTTTAGAAAGTAACTCCAAGTGTGGCAAGAATTTTGTTTTTAATAAATGTGAGAAAGTGACAAATGGTGCAGGAGAAGTGCAGCAGATGGTCATGTGTGACAAAGTAGAAACTGTAGAGGGATTTTGCTTTCTTGGCAATAGGTTGAATGCCAGTGGAGGATGTGAAGCTGCAGTGACTGCAAGAACAAGAGTGGGATGGAAGAAATTTGGAGAGTGTGGAGAGATACTGTTCAGAAAAAAATTCTCTTTGGATGAAAGAAAAGATATATAAATATTATGCAAGATCAGCTATGTTATATGAAAACTGTGTTTGAGAGAGAAACGTGGTGTTTGAGAGAAAATTAAGTAGCTATTTTGAGAAGAGCAGAAAGATCTATTGTGAGGGCAATGTGCAGTGTAAAGTTGGTAGACAAGAGGAATACAGAGGAGCTGATGGATATGTTGGGATTGAAAGAAGCAGAGATAAGTTGGCAAGGGCAAATGGTGTGAGGTGGTATAGTTATGTTTTTAGATGACTTGAGGAAGGTGTTTTGGTGATGGCAATGGTACATAAAGTGGATGGAAAATGTAAACAAAGATGAAGCAGAGGAAAGAAGTTGAAGGAAGCATGAGAAGGATTGGTTTAAGGAAAGATGTGGCAGATTGGTGTAGGTGGAGAGAAGGTGGAGGAAGAGTTGCAGAAGTAGTAAGATGCATCTGGCCACCTCCATTTACTGGAGAAATTTAAACCGGAGTATCTTGTTTACTTAAATAAATTTTCAATTATTTCATTTCAATTATTAATTTATCCAGAACTAGTTTTTTAACAGACTCTTTGAAAAGTTAATTAGAATAGATTTTTTGTTTTTTAACGTTCTTTCTCATGACCCCTGTTAAGGTTAGACCAACATGTATATTTCTACCTTTAATTGCTTTTTAATATGTACATGCAGTACAATGAGTAAGTTTAATTTAATTTCTTTTGCATTATTGTCTTATTTTATAGATAAGCCGTAACAATTAATTATATTTTTTTAAAACTTTAAACTTTGTTTTTAGTTCTGAATTCAATACAATTGTAACAGCAAAATTTATGGAACAATTTAATTTTTATGCAGTAAACTTGGATGAAGCATTGAGGTATTTGGAAATTCTGTTTAGAAGTTAATAAATTTAACTGCAATTATGCAATATTGAAAAGAAGTAAATTTTTTTGACCATAATTTACATTAAAAAGCAAAAATTTGGCACTGAAAACTCTATGAATGATGATTTGACACATATAGAAGTGACACTTGACTTATAACTTTCACTTAGACAAATGTAAAATTTATTTGTCTTTTGTTGGTTTTAAAATTCACCAATGGCCCAACAATAGCATAAAGTTTAACAACTAATAATTTGCTTAATATTGTTTGAGGATTTTATTGAAAGAATTTTTATGCAGCATTGCCTATAATGATACTTAGATTACAATATGAAAAAATTATTATTTCAAACTACTTATATGTCTGTTGATTTTGCCATTTCAAGGTAATTTTTATCCTATTTTTTCATGATAAAAACATGACAAAAATCAAGAATACAGTGTTCATAGGAAAGCATACCTACATACAGTGAACCCTGAAATTTACATGCCACAATGCCCCGCTATGCTTTTCACACGCACATGACGCAAATTACCTTTTTAACTGTAGTCAAGTACCAACACAACACAATGCCACTAGTCTGTGGAAAAAGCCTATAGAAGCAGCAGAGATGATCCAAGAGTGGGAATCTAGATTGGCTTCTTTGAGGTGTTAGGAGATCAAGATATCCTTGGAAAAGGGGCAACAACAACAACAGGATTTGTTTTAAAGAGACACTTGATGATCTACTGCAGGAAGCTTTTGAACAAGATGGTCTGGACAGCTCTATGCATTGCCACTAGCTGCACACCAGATACAAACACTCAACACCTACATGATGAAACCAATGTCCATCTGATAGGCACCCATCTTAAACTTAATGCTACATAACTTAAACAATTGACTCAAACACTTTACATAATCCCAATGCACATTCAGATCCACCCAGAAACATGAAAGCTACAATCTTTCATAACAATAACCACACTAACATCATCATTTCAGATCCAGATATAACACCTGAGGAATGTAAAGAAAATCTTAAACATATTCACACTACCATCACCTCACAACATCTTGGTTCCAGAAAAAAGAAAAGTTACTAACACCACACCATATGACATTCATTGATTGGAACAAACACATTTCATGTCACATGTGCACAAAACTGGCAGAGCTCAGAGTCAACAAATCACTACTCTTACAATGTTAGCTACATACTGTAAACCTTGATACTTACACACCACAATGCCCACTATGTTTGGTACATACACACACCTACTAATTACCTCTTAAACTAGAGCAAAGTACCAACTCAACACCTCACCACTAGTCTGTGGAAAAGCTTTTGAAAACAAAAGTAGGAATTTACTTTGGCTTCTTTAAGTGCTTAAGAGATAAATTCTCTTAAGATATCCTTGGAAAAGGGACAACAATAACAACAACATAATGTTTTTTTATTATGTTATTTTGTTTGGTAGTTATTTTGTCTTTGAATAGGAGCTCAAGCTCAGTACAACAAAGACTGTGTTGGCAGCCTTCCATCTTTACAACAAGAAGCCATGACATTAGCTTAACGTCTTTGACAATGAACAAGCCTTACCATTTTGTGCTGAATCCACTTATTTTGGCATAAAGCTGGATAGGGGATTTACATTTGGCCAACACTTAGAGTCAATGTGCAAGAATCTCCCATTAGGGTTTTAAGGCAATTAGCTGGATCAAGTTGGGGTGTGGATGCCACAATACTTTGCACAGCCACCCTTGCCTTGGTCCATTCCATGGCTGTGTACTGTTCACCTGTTTGGTGTTGCAATGCCCGTACTTGCCTTATCAACAACCCCATTGATAATGCCTTGTGCATAGTGATCTGCAACCTACACCAGTGCTTTTCAACCCCCCGGTTTAATTTGGCTGGGTCGCCGTAAAAGATGTGGTGATAAAAAATATATTGTGTGTTGAGCAAAGTTAAAACTGTCTACCACTATTTCAGTTTTCGTAATCTCCACTATTGAAATTACACCACAGCAGGTTTCTCATGCCGATTTTGTGGTAAAATGCAGAGAATACACAACTTTTCACAAGGTGCGCGCTTATGCTCACTCACTTACGCATTCTGCCACACGCATTCTAAAGGCACGTTTACAGCCATTTACAGTACTTTTTTCTTTCAGCGCGATTTTGGTTTGTTTTATTGATGCTCAAATCCACTCATTTTTTTTCAAAAACATGAGTGGATTTGAGCGTCAATAAAACAAACCAAGCTCGCGCTGAAAAAAAAAAGTACTGTAAACGGCTGTAAACACACCTTAATTTGCGCAAATTTTCAAGCAGAGGGTAGGCAACAGTTGGAGACGAATTAGTCAATTAGTCATGTGTGACTAAATAATAATTACTTTAACTTGAGCTCTGTTTGTTTTGTTTTCAGTTTTAGCAATGGCAACAAATAGAAAGTATAACCCCAAATATTTAAATTATGGATTTACATGCCTAATTGATAAAGGTATTGTCAAGCCACAATGTGTGATTTGTAATGAAGTACTGAGTAATAAATCCCTCAAAGACAATAAGCTGAAGTGGCATTTGAATACTAAGCACAGTCAACCTTCCGATAAAAATTGGAAGTTTTTTGAGATAAGAGAACAAAACTTGAAAAGGCAAAGATTGGATTCCGTCAGTAATAATTTCATATGTACTTTGAAGCAAGCAACTATGGCGTCCTGTGTAGTTGCTTGGCACATTGCACGTTCTAAAAAAGCTCATGCAATAGGAGAGAATTTGGTAAAGCCAGCAGCCATTGACATAATGCGCATAATGTGCGGTGATGACGTAGCAAAGAAGTTAGATATAATTTCGTTGTCTAATGATACAGTTCGTAGGCGCATTGCTTCCATATCAGCGAATATCAAAGAACAGTTAATTTCTTCTATAAAGAAAGGTCGGGAGTTTAGCTTGCAAATTGATGAAAGTACTGATATCAGCGATGATGCCCAATTACTTGTTTATGTCCGTTACCTTGGTGAAAACACTTTGGAAGAAGAATTTCTATTCTGCAAAGCTTTGGAAACAACAACGCGAGGTGAAGACATGTTTGCTTTGGTCGACTCATTTATGAATAAAGAGGGGTTGGAGTGGAGAAATTGCTCCAGTATTTGCAGTGATGGAGCTCCAGCTATGCTGGGATCCTGCAAAGGTTTTACTGCTCGTGTGAAAAAAATTAATCCTACTGTTCTTATCAGTCACTGTTTCATACATCGAGAAAATTTAGCATCTTGTAGGCTTTCAGCCGAATTGGGGACTGTCATGCAGGATGTAATCCATATCGTCAACTTCATAAAGGCCAAGTCTCTGAACTCACGACTGTTTGAAAAACTATGCGAAGATTTCAATGCGGAATACAGACATCTGTTGTACTTTTCTGATGTGAGATGGTTGTCTCGTGGCAAAGTACTGGAGAGATTTGTCACTCTGTGCAAGGAGGTGAAGAAATTTTTGATAAACAAGAAGCATAGCTTGGCAGAAAAGTTTGCTGATCAAAAGTGGCTATTGTTTGTGGCATATCTTTCCGATATGTTTTCTCAGCTGAACATATTGAATCTATCTTTGCAAGGACCAAATATAATGTTGGTCGATGTTTCTGAAAAATTGATTGCTTTTACAGCAAAGCTGAAGTTGTGGAAGAAGAAGATTGCGACCCAGAAAACAGCATCTTTTCCTATTTTCAATCAGTTTCTGGAAGATATGGAGGAGTTGTGCTTTGATGATGTCCAGATTGTCATAGAAAGGCATTTGACTTCACTGATACAAGAATTTAATTTGATTATCCCTAAAAATGCAAACGATTTGGAATGGGTGCGTAACCCATTTGCTATTGATGTTGATACCCTGCCTGAAAGCTACCAAAGTATTGTTGGATTCCAAGAAGAGTTTATTGACATTCAGTGCGACAATGTATTGATAAATTGTTTTAAGAAAGAAACACTTGGTCACTTTTGGACGAAAGTCAAGCATGAAAAGAGTATTGTTGGCACACACGCCCTTAAAGCTCTCTTGCCATTTGTTACTACCTGCTTGTGTGAGAGTGGGTTTTCTGCGCTTACTCACATCAAAACAAAGACGAGAAATTATCTTCAGCCTGAAAATGACATGAGATTGGCACTGAGCAAGATTGCTCCAAATTTTGACAAAGTTGTTGAAACAATACAAAGTCAAGGCTTACATTAATTAAATTCGAAATTTGTGTTTGTGTTACTTCGTTTTCTATCCATGTGCCTGAATTTTATGCTTACTAAAAGTTGTGTGCTATGTAGTTTTGAAAATAGGGTTGCCGAATCTTCACTATTAATATAAACTTCATATTTGGGTTGCCACAAATAAAGGTTGAGAAGCACTGACCTACACCAACAAACAAGGAGTGGCGAGAAAACACCTCTAGATTCCATGCATTTATTATAGATGTTAGCCCAATGCCACCAGGATTTAACTTTTCTAGACCTGCATGGGTCAGGCTTAACTGCCTCCAAACTGGTGTTGGTCTATTCCACTCAGAAATGCACAAATGGAGTATGACTTCTATTGTAGCCTGTGAGTGTGGTGCAAAGAGCAGACAGCTGAGCATGTAATAGCATCTTGCCCCATCTATCACCATCTAATGAAATCTGTGCTCTTTCAGATGTTGACAAGAACCTGGTGACCTGGATAATGGAAACATGTCTGGCCATTTAGTGGACCATTTAGCACCTGTCTGCAATTTTCAATTTTGTATCCAAGGAATTGTAATCTACATATTTTCAATCTATCAAAAATCCAAATGTTTTTCTCTATTCAAAAAATTCTCATTCAGCTCTTTACAGTTTAATCATATTTATTTTTCATTACATTTGCAAATCAATTGTATTTATTTTTCGGTACATTTGCAAACACTATATATGAAACAGATTGGTTTGTTTATCATCTTAAAAAGTCACTAAAAAACAAATTTTGCCAAGTGCTCCTTGATCACTCCAAGAGCTGAGTGATAGAATTTTCATGAGCAGAGAAAAAAATTTTGAATTTTTGATCGGTTAAAAATATGTAGATTATAATTCCTTGGGTACAAAATTGAAAATTGCCTCCTGTTTATCTCCCCCAAATGCAGATAAACACTCTTTTGATTTAACTTTATCACTCTAGGTCCTGAACATGTACTGCATGGTTTATTTAGTAAATCATTGAAGTCTTTAAGAAAAGACTAAAATCTAGTTTCTCATTTTGTTCCAATTGTGTAGAAGCTATTAAACAATTTAGCTGGGCTAGTCACCTCCTCTGCCCTGTAGAGAGAATAAAATAAAAAGCTACAGGCCACTGTAGAAAACATACCCCATTTGTGTGTTTTTGAGTGAAAGAGACCAATGCCAATTCAGAGTTGGTTAAGCTGGACCTATGCAGGTCTGGAAAAGTTAATGTCTAATGGCCCAAACAAAAACATGTCTGGTCATTTAGTAGACCTTCCATTTTCCTGAAATGAAGAAGAATATTCTCATTGTTGCCAGAAATAATTTATTTATAGAATGTAGCTTTCTTGCTTATGGCAGAAGTGAGTGCATAATCAATTGCATTCTCTCTTTCTCTAAAGCAATCAGAGACACCATTACTTTTGATTTTCTATAACTCTATGTAAACCTTGTTTTCTTGCAGTTTGATTTATTTTTTGGTTGCCCTCTGCAAATATTAAATCATTTTTATAGCCACTTTATTTAATTGTGTTTTTATATGGTGGAATAGCTTTTTTGAAATTATCTGAGTTACAAGAAAGTTCTGATAGTCTGTTTGATATCATGTTTGGTAGAGTTTATTTACAAAAGGTGGGTGGTTAGAATTATGTTTATATATAATTGATGATCATTTGGTGTTCTGAATGGCCAGTGCTTTTCTGTTTCTATATTAAGTGTGACTTTTAAAAAATCAGTCTGTCTAAAAATTCTGTTTTTAAATTGTGTTTTTGAAAGAGTTTTATAATTCTTTTTTTGATTTGATCAGTATTGTAGCCACTGGAATTTTGAAAAATTGCCAAGCTGAGATCTCTGTATAGTCTAACAAGTTCTTTAGGAATGATTCTATCAAGGCACAACAAGACCATCTTATCAAGGCACAACAAGTGAAGATTAGCTACAATTGTGTGCCGAACATGGCAGCGATTCTATCAAGGCACAACAAGACCATCTTAACATCAAAAAACACCAATGTGCATCCTCCTTGCAACTGCCGATGTAAGGCAGAATGTCCTCTAAATCGTGATTGTTGCAAGAAAGCTATCATTTATAAAGCTAGCATATCAACAGATAGCAACGATCCTCCCAAATTGTACTATGGATGCTGCAAAACGAAATTTAAATCTCGTGTTTACAACCATTGCCAGACTTTCAAAAACAAGCAAAAAAGATATACCACTGAGCTATTGAAAGCCTTCTGGGTTTCAATTCATTCAAATAGATTCTATTTGAATAAGATTTTTAACACCCCCTGACGAGCCCAGGCAGGCGAAACAGTCTGTTGTGGCAAATAAAATTTATGTTAAATTAAAAAATTTTGTGGTCTGTAAATTAATTATCTAATTATATATATATATAATATTTAAAAAAATACAGTTAATGTTATGTAAAAAAATTTTTTTTCACTACTACTAAAATAAATATGGCAATTTGGTGAGCTATCACTTTTGATAAAATTGAAGACAGAATAAACAGTGAGGAATATTGAAAAGACTGAACATTGAAAATTATTAAACTTTTTATGTGTCTTATTTATAGGTGAAATATGAATAATTTGTTTCAAAACCACTTGTGCCATTTGAATCAAATATAAGGTTAAGTGCTATATGATTAATTTTTACTGCATGTGTCCACTATCTTTACATTTTCTTCAAAAACGCTTTCTTTTTCCTACAAATTCATCACCAAAAATAGTGTTAGTTGAAAAAAATTTAGGCCCTCAAGATTTTTTTTTTTTTGAAAGTTACAAAAAAGATTTGAGCAGTTTTGGAAATAAGCTTTTCCTATATTGGCCTGTTGTCTATTTCTAATTCTATTTTATTCCAATTCTATCAAATTTTATTTTAAGTTGCAATTGTAGGTAAGGAACATGAGCTCATTTAAAAATTTGTTGTGAAATGCTGTCACAACAGAAATCACTCAGGTAAACTGAGCATTAAATTTGTGTCCTTCTGCTTGCAAATTATGTGTTATCACTTTGAGGTATTCTTTCTACTACATATATCTGGGTGACAAAAGCATTAAAGCATCAACTTTTTTTGTTTGTTTCTTTATTTCATTATTCCAATAGAAATTCAAAGGCTAAGCAGGCGAGAAAAGGGGTATTCTAAATTGAGTTTACAGCTTTTGTGTAATTGTAATTTGTAATATGGTGTTCAAGTTTATTATTTGTAACTCAACAATATTTTAAGATTATGTGTAGTTGGTTATTATTAATATTATTTGTGTTTTTTAGGATGTTTCTTAGAAAGGTTCCATTGCTTGGCGAAACGCAGGAAAGAGAGAGAGTATTACATCATTTTATCTCTAGATACATTCAATGCAACCCATCGTTTCTTGAAGGAGATATTGGTATATATTTACTTTTAACTGAAATTTTAAAAATTGGATCAACATGTTTTAAAGAATGCTTAATGGAAAACGAAGTGTTATTTAAATATTTTTTTTAGTTGTTATCAGTAGCTATCACTGCAATATAAAATTAACACGCTGAAAGTAACTAATTATATTTTATGTTCAAAGTTTTCTAACAGAAATCTGTTACCCTTATAAGCAAAGTCAAATTGATGATTTACCTGTCAAATTGCAATAAATTAATTAATATTATCAGTGAAAGTTCAATGGGCCAAATCTTTATTGAAGAAATTAAAAACTAAAACCAACTAAGTCATAATAAAAAATCAATTTCAACTTATTAAGGTCATCATCAGTTTTGTAAAATTCCAAAATTAAAAAATCCTCTTTTATTCTAATTGAGACCTGACTGTAAAGATACAAAGTGAAGCCTCATTAAATCAATAACCTACACAACATCAAGAAAGCTATGTTGAAACCTTCTTAGCCTTTAAAATGAGAATATTTTTCTAAATTCTCTAGAACACTTTGTCAGTTTTATTTTACTATATCTGAGTATATTTTTTTTGAAATAGTTCTAGTTTTGTAAAATTTTAAATCAAATTTAGTCAATATACTGTATTTTTGCTATTTTTCTTGCTACCAGGTGTATTATTCATTATATTCTGCTGCTGTTCTGGTAAAAACAATTTTGTTTTTTAACAAACGTTTTTTAAAACGTTTGTTAAAAACCTTTTCAGTTTATTAAAAACTAAAAATTAAAACAAACAGTCTACGTTTCAGGTGCGGTTACAAGCACGCTTTGTTTTTTTGTTTTTACCAGAACAGCATGATATGAATACTGTATTTTTGCCTAAAATTGTTTTTTTGTAAGTTTTTAACTATCTTACAAATTTTATAAATCGTTAAACTAATCATTTCATTCATATTATTGTGTCAGAAAATAAAAAACAGTTTCTTTTTTAAACAGTGACATTTTGAAAAAGTGTGAAAAATAGTTTTGACTTTTGAATAATAGGTATTGACTTCAATGTCTGATTATATGATATTTCACAGTTGCCTAATGCCAGGTGTTGCATTTTTTTGACTAAATTTTTGATTAATTTTTGTTTTGAAAATGTTTTTCAGTTTGCTACAAAAGGAAAAATGAAATTAAAAACTTTTTTTGTTTTGTAGGAAATATCATACATTTTTTAAAAATTAATTGAATACACTCGATTAAATTATACATGTATAATGTCTTCTCAGAAAATATCTATCAAATTTTATTATTATTTGTACATTTCAAAATATAAAAACACAACTATTTGCTTCTGACTTGTTGCTAAAAGTCTTAACTTTCAAATGAGATTTTGACTTTTAATGTCAAAGAATATGAACCACTTGAAGATGCAACACTGAGCTGAAATAGGTTAAAAAACAATATTTGTATCAGGTTTTATACATGTATACATGCAATAACAAAATAATAACATAATTGTAAAATATTTATGATGCAAAAGCAAATTTAATTAAATGAAACAATATTTTATAAGCTTGTATGGTGTACATAAATTGCAAATGTGTATCCTTAAATGAAGAATTGTAATCTTTAAATAAATGTTGTTTGCTTATCAGAGACTTACATATGTAATGCAATTTTTTGCAAATGATTTTTAAATTGCTTACAGAAAAGAAGTTTCAATAGATTTTTTAGTTCAAAACCTATTTTATTCCAAAGTTTTACTTGAGTGAAATTACAAGAAGTTTAGCTACAGTGCAAGTGAGAATTACCATAAATAAAGAGGATGAAAAAAGTGATAGTTAGAAGTTGTAAAGAAAGATATCCAAAAAATAGGAGTGACAAAATAAAGCTCAAGAAAAAAAAAGTGACAGCATGGCTGCAAGTAGCATTTAACCCCTGCCAGTCAGAAAACAATGCTGTCTATCTTATTCTTGGCAAGAATAAATAAATAAATTTTGGAAAATAGAATAGTTTAAATCAGGGGTCAGCAACCTTTTGCATTTCATTCCAAAAAAAAATTTATATTTTTATGGTGGGCTGCACATATTTCCAGCTACCAGAACCTGTCTTGGGTTGATCAAATGTCTCAACTTAACATATTGGTGTGAAAATGCAGTCATCCAGCTGTGCTGTGATTTGCAGCAATAAACAGTAGCTCAAATTTCTTTGTTTTACATTAATTTTTTTGGACAAAAGGAGTAACATCAGACAAATTAAAATGAAAACTTTTTTTATCAGATAAATTTAAAGTGAAAACTTTTTTTTGGTTTGAAACCCTATTGTCAAAATTTATTTGAAACCCTTATGACAAAAACATGTGTTTTTTTTTTGGGGGGAGTTTATAAGATTTTGGCTCTTGATACACCTTCATATCTAAATTTCTCAGGCATAGGCATGCTTCATTGAATGAAAAAATATGCTAAACAATAAATAAATTAGCTAAGAAGCATCACATGAAATGAAAAATTATCAAGCATCTACATGAGCTTCATAAAATGTGCAATACAGCCAGTTATAGCCAATTCATAACCATAAATAATTTTCTGATTTCAAGTAAGCTATTGGGCTCTTCCAAAGCCAACTATACCAGTATGTAATGTAGCCTCATAGGACATCTGTTCATTACATTAGCTAAATCAAGTTTATTAGTTAGCCTAGGAGAAACTTATAAAGTAGGCCTATTCAACTTAGATGCAAGTAACAACACTACATTGTCTGCACTATAAATGTTTAAAACTGCTGTAAACCTATCATTTCAAATTATATGAAAACTGCTGCCTTGAACAAATGCATTTTCATAGTAAG
The DNA here is from genome assembly GCA_963680785.1 of Diplosoma virens. Taxonomy (NCBI): domain Eukaryota; kingdom Metazoa; phylum Chordata; class Ascidiacea; order Aplousobranchia; family Didemnidae; genus Diplosoma; species Diplosoma virens. Next base: position 38,540,818 of record OY796895.1, read on the forward strand.
TGTCACGCTTACAAAAGGGGAATACCCCAATTTGATATAATCTATATATGTGTAAAATTGATAAAAAAATTTTGTTATGATGATAACTTGTGGAATTATCATCCCTAGCATGCACATGGACTTTGTAAAGCCACCATGGCAAAAAATCATCCCAGGGATGATGATGGATTGTATTACATAAATTACATGATCATCCCAGAGATAATGGTGGATCACAAGGGTTAAGTGTATTCATTCGTGTCCGGAATTTTCACCACAAGAAAATTCGCTGTAGGAAAATTGGCCGCACAGAATTTTTGCTACAATTTGGTACAAACTGCATTTGTGTACATTTTTATTTACGTATATTCTGTATTGGGTCATGTTACCATATCACACATCATCTGAACCTTTATTGATTTTTTGTTAAGGGTTAGGGTTAGGGTTTAGGTTTAGTACACTCCCAGGGCTCCAAAGATTACATTTTACTCTTTAATTGGAGTTTGTTCTGTTAGAGGCGCCAATTGCAGTTTGTACCAAGTTGATATAGTCAGCCATATTCCCATATATGGAGTTTGTTCCAGTCGTGTATGGCAAAAATTCTGTGCAGTGAATTTTCCTATGGCAAATTTTCTTGCGGTGAAAATTCCTAGAACCATATTCATCATATTGGTATTATTTCAATATGCAATATTTATTAAACATATGGTGTTTGAATTTGTAGATGCTCTTCATATTCTTGTTTGTGCCATCGCTTTGCTTAATACCGACTTGCATGGACCTAAAGTAGGAGGAAGAAAAAAGATGACTAAGAAGCAATTTATTGCTAATCTTTGTGGAGTTGCAAAAAAAGATCAAGTATTTCCCACTTCCCTTTTGAAAAATATTTACAATTCAATTAACAAAGAACCCTTGCCCTGGTGTGATAGAATGTGAGTAAAAATAAATTAGATTTTGTTTGTATACTGTACATTTTTTATAAATACAATTTCTTGGTTTGAACAAGAATGCATTTTTCATTTTTGACTAAAATAAAGCATTTATTAAAGGCAATGATTGATTTTTAATAATTTTTTTAATTTGTGTTTTCATGTGGTCTAGTTGAAACATATTCTTATGAATAACCAGATCTTTTTTTTTTGGTTTTCATGAGTGTTTAACCAAGCAAAAAGAGTAAAAGCATATAGTTTTAATAAAAGCCATTTTTAATAACTTATCTATAAATTTAAGTCTTCTGTATGCATTAAACAACATTTTTTGCAAATGATTAATTTGTTCTTAGAAACGAGAAAGCAACATCTTCAGTAACAAAGAGTCCATCAATGCATGTTAAAAGTGAGAAATCAACCATGGTGTTAAGGTAGTGGCATTTGCATGTTTACAGTTGTTGGGCATAAAATTTACTGCATAATAAGCACATAAATACATATTTAACTTAAATTGTGCTTATAATATCTGGAATTTAGGCTGTTTTTGATATTGTATATCAATTGCATGACTAAATGAGGAGTGCTGTTTATATAGCTACTGCAATTTGCATGATCTTGGTCAACTCCTGCTCTAGTCCTACTGATGTGTCTTTGAGGAAAAGGCACTTTATGGGATTTTTTTGCTTGTTAATCTGAACAAGAGTTGTGTAATTGCTTAAAAACTCTCATCAAACAAATTTGTTTTTAGTGAGTGTCAAAAACCAGCTGCCTATCTTGGGTCAAAAGTTACGAAGAAGTCAGTTTATAACTTGACAACTCTAAGATAGAGAACTGGTTTTGTTCTTGAAAGAAACTTAGGCCTATATTCACCAACCTTGCTCAAATTGATTTCTGGTTAGTAATCAAATGAGCTGCTCCTCAATTGAGCAAGGTTCAATCACTGCTCAAAATTATTATTTATCGTTCTCAATCAAACCTTGTTTAATTGAGTAGCTCATTTGAGCAAAGTTTGATTGTTTATTGCAATCAATAAAAATCACAACACCACCACAAATATAATAATTTATTAGTTTGTTAAGCTTGCTGTGCTTCTTTCCCTAGAGAAAATTTAAGCATTTGGTTGAGACACCCAGTGGACTATCATACAAACTGTTGATTCAGAGAAACTAAATAAATAACCATTGGTCACTTGAAAAAGTTTGGTGTCAAAATATCAACGATCAAAAAAAGTCTTGTAGGTACTACTTTGTCAAAGAGTGGCACAGAGGTTTTGAATTCCAACTAACCTCCCACCATCCCACTATAGGAAGGTACCTGGATATCAAAGGTAGATATTTTGGTCAGTTGATAGTTTGATCTGTTGACATTTTGATCAATTGATGTTTTGTAATTGATATTTTGACTGGATACCCTTGAAAATGCCATGTTTGTAAAAATGCATTTCAAATGCAAATTGCAAAATGGGAGAAAAATATTTTAGTAGAATTAAGCTAAAGACCATCTGCAGCAATTTAACAATGAAATGGATGTTTTTTATATAATCTATAGCAATGTTCAAATTTTTCAAGTAGATTAATTAATTTTAATATTTACGTATGAATCTTGTCATTCTTTGTTTTTCTTACTAATCAAACAAGTTGGTAATATCTAAACTGAAAAATTTTTGAGTAAAATAATTGAGTACAAAAATTATTTAAAGGATCGAATATTAACAAAAGTTTTAAAATTGTTATTATTATTTGTATACTTTTGTTTTAGATATAATAGCTGGTCAGCAAAAACAGTTGATAAAAACACGAAAGATAATTGATTGTAACAGGGGTGCAACTAGCCACAAAAAAAGAGGCCTGACACAATTCCAACAGCAACAAATTTGACAAAAGTTTCAAGCTTTTGAGTTTAATGCAGTAAAATGCAAATACAGTGGTACCTCAAGATACAAAATTTACGGTTCTGGCTTGGCTTATCTTGAAACTTTCGTATCTTGAAAGGCATTCTACATGTAAATCACCTAATCTGTTTCAAGCCCTATGAAAACACTCATTAAATTTCATAATAAGGGTGAAATAAGAGCCAAATACAGTAGTAACGTACCTAACCTAACCGTTAATACTGTACCTGTAAATGCTGTAGTTATTAGAACATAATGCAATAATAAATACAAAAAATAATTAATACAAAAATGTAGAACCTTACCTTTTGAGTGAGGCAATGTTTGAAAGTGAAACAGGTGGCAGAGGAGGAGGGTAAACAGCAGAAGCATAGGAAATGACAGGAAACATTAATACATAAGTATCATGGGAAACATTCTGACCAATAGGAGAACAGGATCTTATTGTGCCAATTTTAAATTTTTGCTGCTTGTGTTTTTTGTGTCTCAAGATTTTTTTTGTATGCCAGACAAAAAATCTTTCCATTGCTTTTCATATTATGAAACTTTTGTATGAAGCTTTTGTATCTCGAGGTTTCACTGTAACTATTTCCATAATTGTTTTGGCATTTAAAACTCATCTGCCATATTTGACAAGCGTATGAGACATAAAGTTAACGATATTTAGTGTATGGTTAAAGTATCACACAAAATTTTTGTTAAATGTAGTAGTTACTAAAAATAGCAAACACAATTATAGATCAAACTTTTGTACAAGCCATTTAATTTTTTTTGGACTTCTTGCCAAAATTGCTTGAAAATTTTTCAGACATTTTGCTGAAAATTAGGCCAATATTCGAAAAAACAAAGTATCTTTAAAAACACTGAAGGAGCATAGCAAAAGCGCGCTTGTCTCTATCCTTCAAGAAAGGAAGAACAGAAACCAGTTATTATAGTTAAGTTGGCACAAAATATCACTTCACTTATCAGCATGAAACTTTAATCTTGTTGTGAAAAGTCTTTTAACAGAAATCTATTATCCTTTTTTCCAGTAAAGTCAAATTGATGATTTTATGTAACTGATTAAATTGCAATGCATAAATTCATTAATAAAATTGCTCAAATTTTAATGAGCTGAACATTTAACATAGAAAATAAAAAATAAAAATTAAGCCCATGAATTCATCACAAAAAATCAATTTTGACCCATAAAGATCAGTTTTTGTAGAAAATTAAATTAAGTTTTTTGACAAAATTTATTGAAAGTTTTAAAAAATGTACTCATACTAATTGGGTCCTGACTCAAAGATACAATGTTAAGCTTCCATAAAAACTGCAAGGCAAACAACACAACAGCTGACTTCATGGTTATTAATCACATAATAAAGATAAAAAAATTCACTCTGTAAAACTTGTAGTGAAATTAAAAAATGCAAACTTCTGCTAAGATTGAAAACATTGACTGAAAAGATCAACAAAGCTGCTGTAGTTTCCTCAGAGTGTGTTTAGTTTGAACAATTGTGAACAAATAAATTGGTAGCTCAATCACAATTATAAGGCAGAAAAATTCTATTAATATTAATTTTAGCATTTAAATAATTAATCCATTTATTTTCACACCAATCCATTAAAATTTTATCTGTTTGTTCTACAAATATGACCATAAAGCATTCAGTGATGTCAGGTTTAGCATTAAGAATGCTGAAATGAAATTTATAAAAATGTTTAAGGAGGGCAGCTTGGTCATTGTTATCCTTAACATTAAATTTGTTTCAGAATGAACAGTGTTTATTTCATCTGGTAGAAAATTTATTTTTTGTTTGTCCTACCTATTGCATTTTGTAAAATTTACACTCTACCACATAATTACTATAATTTTTGGAAGTGAGATGTTGTTTTAAATTTTTTGTTATTTGAGTGTGAAATAATAAAACCAACTGTTTCAACCATATTTTTATAGTTTTTGAAAGTTTCACATAAAGCACATTTTCCACATGAGTATGAACCAGGGTTATCTTTATTAGGAAGAATTTGGAATAATTTTTTGTAATTCGTTAATTTAGTAGTTAATGTGATTGGGTTTTTATACACAATAATTGCTTCTAGTTTTAGTTTCTTTTCTTGGTTAGAAAGTTGAAGTAATTTCGTAAACTGCATTGCCCAAACAATTCTCTTTTGTGATGCTGTGATTTTGGCTTGAAGCAATCTTCAACATACTTCCTGTCATTTTTAAGGTTAAAATTTAAATAAAAACACTTATCTTTTAGATTAACTAAACTTATTAAGTAATCGAGTTTATGTTCATTAAGACGATAAAGTTGGACAGCTTCTCCAAAAATGATTGACTTGTATACTGATATAGGATGATGTGATGTGCATTTGGGAAAACATCAGTCTTCAGCTTTAGATTTTGTGAAATTTTCAGTAATAAAACCACCTTTGGCATTTAGGGTTGTTACATGGAACACATCTAAACATTTTAGTTCATCAATTTTTCCAGTGTTAATACTGTTAAAAAGTAGTTGCAGATTGAAATTATTAAACTGGGTGTGGAGTAGTTCTTTAATTTTTGTTGTTGTAAAATAATTATATAAGCCAAATGATGTCATCAATGTATCTTTTAAAGACAACAATTTTATTTAGCACTTAAGCCAACAGTAATAGTATATAATGCATACAAATATTCACTATAGAAACTGAATGATTGTCACCAGTAACAATTTCATTTTTTTGTACATAAAACTTATTTAAATATTGTAAAATAACGTTATTCAAGCAAGTCATAGTCAATTTTACTAAAATCTGTAAGGAGATGGGTCTAAAATTATTTGAGTTATTGGTGTCTTCATTTTTGTGAATTGGTTTTACTTAAAAAATTTCACAGTTGGAAAAATTTTGTTAGTAAAAGCATAATTAATTAATATCAGTAGAAAAAGAGTTAATGTAAAAAACTCAATTTTAAGAAAGTAAGCAGGCATTTTATCATGATCTACAGCAGTGTTTCCCAAACTTTTTCGGCCTGGCGCCCCCTTGGCTTCCAGATAAATTCCCAGCGCCCCCTTGATTTTCAGTTTGATTCCCAGCACGCCCTCACTTCTTTTTTAAGTGAAAAGAATGTTCGACAGAGAATATTTATCTGTAATTTTGCTATTCTTCTCCCAAATTTTTGGTGATCTCTAAAAAAAAAAAGGTCTTCACTTTGATTTCAACTGTAATTTTGCTATTTTTCTCCCAAATTCATTGTGATCTCTAAAAAAATAAAGGTCTTTACCCTGAATCGATCTTGTATTGAATACTTTGGGAAACACTGCTGCAAGATCACCTATAAAAGGTCTTTAATCGTCCTTCATGTATATTTCCTCTCATTGTTTCCTATTGCCCCCTTGTTCTCTTACTGCCCCCCAATTGCCCCCTTTCTTCTTACTGCCCCTCTAAATCTCGCCAACGCCCCTTGGGGGGTGGTAGCGCCCACTTTGGGAACCACTGATCTACAGCTTTGTTTACCTATAACAGTGTTGTTGAGAGAGAGAATAGTATTAACAATTTCAGTGATATTGGTAGCTTTAACCCATTATGTCCCAAGTTTTCTATTTTTTAAATATTTTGGTAAAACTTATACAGGTGTTTCAAAAAAGGTTGGAAAACATATTTTTTAGCTTACATATCCTTTATTTGTAACAAAAACGAAAATACAGGCCGTCCTATAAATAGGACACTGGGATTATGCATTATCTGCTAGCGAATTATAAGCTGTCCTATATATATGACACTGGGATTTCATAATAACATTCAATTCCTCTCAAAATACAATTAATAACTCTTTCAAAATACAAAACTAAGTTCCTATAATATACAATTAAGTCATTTTTTGGTGAAATGGAGTGAAACACTTCAAACATAATGTTATGTCACACTTTTGACAATATGTAGTTGGTTTAGCAGTGCATGGTTTGTTCTGGCATCGGCATTGCTGTTACAATAATATGCCCTTTCATATCAAATCTGATATTATCTTTGATGTTGCATGATGGACCAGATGCTTCCTTCCCATTGATGGTTTGGCACTTGATCCCTTCAAATATGCTACACATATACTTCTTTTGAAATCTAGCAAACTCAAAATACCTTTCTTCCCTTCATTCACAAATTTGTAAATGACCCATGCATTTACAACAGCCATATCTATCATTCTAATGAATAGAGGCCAGTATCATTTTTTCCCTCTTATTGAGATAGGATATTTGGAAACTAACCAATCATGTTTGTCTACACCACCCATATTTTCACTCTATGTATTCAGTGTATGAGGTTGTGGAACATATCCCTTTTCCTTTATATTTTTCTCCATCGCAAAACTCGCCTCACAGTTGCACTGTATCGTAATTGGTGCCAACTATGACACATTTGTTGTCTAACCATTTAACAATAAGAATTTCATTTTTTGTGTCAAATCTATAGTTGTACAACCCTCTTCTTTTTTCATCAATGATGTTGTTTTCAAAGGGCAATTCTTAATCCTGTTTTCTCTCATGGTACCAGTGGCTCTGTACCCAATATTCATGAGGTGCACTAATAAATCATAACCTGTAAATAAATTGTCAAAAAACAGGCAGTGTGACTGAGGTGTTTTTACAACATCAACCATTTTCAAAACCACCTTACTCCCCAGTACAAGATCTTCGTGAGGACCCTTTTGAACACTCTTTCCACAATATAAATCAAAATTATAACAGTAGCCTGATGCCCTGTATAGCGCCCATAATTTATAGCCAAATCTAATGGGTTTACTTCTTATGAATTGTTTCAAGCTATTGTGACCATAATATCAAACAATCATTTCATCCACAGCTGAGCATTCTTCAAACACACCAAATTTTATGAAAGATTCTTGAATCATGCTCATCAGAAGTCTAACTTTGAACCATCTATCTTCATTACTCTTTTTGCAATCACTGTTGTCGCAAAAATGTATGATAATTTTCAAAATTTGAAACCTATTTCTTGCCATTGCAGTTTTCACAAGAGGTATTCCTAAGTCATCATCATTTGACCAATAATTTTTGTAGATGACAATTTGTGACAACTTGAAAACATTAGAATCCCTATGAATGTTTTCAGTTCTTCAACAGTAACTATTTTAGATTTATTCTTACTAACTGCAGAGTAGCATACAGTTTCTTTCACAATATGCTCAAATATTTTTGGCGACATTATTTCTTCAAAGATTGTTACTGGAGTAAAATCCTCGAGAGATTCTCTCATTTTTCTCAAACAATCAAGAATGTGAATCACTTTTAGTAATCTTTTTTGTATATTTGGGAGTTTTCTTTTCCCATACTGGTTCTGAATTGCATAATTTCCTCTTAGCATTTGCAGGCTTTTTTCTATTTCCAAACGCACATGAAGAATTAGCAGTATCAATGTTTTCACTATCAATGTTATTTTCAGTTTCTGCTACTTTATCAGATATTTCGACATGTAACTCCAGAGGACCAGGGACTTCGTTTACCATGCATTCATCTGTTTCATCATCATTGATTTCATCTTCATCAGACAAATTATTTACATCAGGTGGTAGGATTACTACATCAGATGCCTCAATATCCTCAGTTTCGGAGATTATTTTCAAATATTTCTCAATTTCGAGCATTGTCATTCCTTTTACACGTTTTCTTGACATTTTTGGATATCAATTATTTGCATAAATATAGATAAATATATTTTTAATCGTTTGACATCTGTGGGAAAACTAATTTACATAAGTATGTATCAAATCATTTTGATAGTGATAAAAGTGTCAATAATAACTAAAATACAAAAAAAACACCAATAAACCCTCAATAATTACTGTCAATATTTTATGGTTGCTCCCAATGACACACAATAACTGTTGAAGTTGAACTGATGCAATTTACGCAGTGCCATTGTTATATATAGCTAAATACTGTACAGGTTTCAACTTGTTACAACAGAGTGTTTGAGATGCACATTAGCTATACAAGTATTAACATGTTAGACCGACTCTCATTATGAGCTCAGGCAATCATGCACCTCCTAACATATTTCAGCCTGTCCTCCAAGAAACACCCCCACTATGTGACTCACATTGACCCACTGTCATATGTATAGGACATCAGTTTTCAAACTTTACCTAAACAAAATAGAATGCGTATTTTTCTATCTTTCCCAATCAACTGATAATATTAGCTGTAGTACAGGTAGTTACAATTTTACTCAGTAGATCATAAAGTAGTGAGGATTATGATGTCAAATTTTATGCCAGATTGTCGATCGATTTTGACAGATTTATAACTATTTTTTCATTTGTTTTTTTCTATTTGTCACAAGAATAGAACCTGAAATCCATGTATATAATTTCAAAATTAAAAAAAAAGCATAGTTTTAAAGAATTTAGAGTTTTTTAATCGTCCTATATATAGGACAGTGGGACATAATGGGTTAAGATACAAAGATTCAGAAACTCAATTTGCAAGGTATGTCTAAAAGTAATTTGCTTGATAACTAGAATCATTGCTTGCTAATTTTTTGCCAATATTGCAGAAAAATTCATTACATTGCTCTGCCTCTTTTGGTCAGTTATCAGATGCAAAATTATATAGATTTTGTGCATTTTTGCAGAATTTGCTCTTTAAGGAAAGCAAGTTTTTTTGGATCTTTAGTTTTAATTTTTGTCAATTTGTTAAAATATTGTTTATAATAACTTTTTTAAAAATTATTACTATTTTAAATGAGTTGTAGCAAACTCATCGCCGCAAACCATCTTTCATTCATGCTTTTGTTCATTATTGCAAAATATTATGTGCATTTATTTTTCACACATTGTATTTTGTTTGCTGCAGATTCAATTTGCAGTGCTTTTCTGCTTGCTGCACAGTGCTTATCTGTTCCCACGACTACCGTCATGCTAAAATGCCACATTTTCTTGTATTTTGCTTATGTATCTTTTGCCTTTCTGTTGTTTCCCCCCAGCTGATTATTGGCTGATTGAACCATCAAGGCCATTTGTGTAATCATTCTTAACACACAGCTCTCAAGACGTTGCCTAATCACGTGGTTTTATTGGTAAATAAGGTCAGATGTCACAATAATAAAGTTATAAAATCATTACGTCTACATATATGTGCTAGACTGATTTGTTGCCTCGAATTAGATTAGAGACTGATATGAGCAGCTGTGAAATTCGACTCAAGGATATTCTTGTAACTGATTTGAGCAAAAATTCAGCTTTGATTCTAGCTCCAAAGAAGTTGTGCTCATTCTTAATAAAAAGGTGTCAAAGTTAGTTGTGTGCCAATAATCACTCACACTACAAGAGTTTTAAGCAGAACATGTGTTTTTTAGTAGACAATAGAATGGCTTTAGTGATCCATGGTTTTTTTAAGCAATTTCTTTTGCTTGCAAGAAAATTTTTTTACAAGAGCATACTTGTCTATTACTTGCAAAGCAATATGTGTAAATTTGTGGAATATTTCATCAAAATTGTTATTAGTTATTTCAGGTAAATTTATAAAATAAGAATCCAAAGCACTGTATAAATCATAGTTGAATGCATCAAAATCAAATTTAGATTTGTCTCTATAGTAACCAATAAAATTATTGTTTTTTCTGGAGAGATTTCTTTATTCCCAGTAATGCAGAGAAGCTAGCCTTACACAGACCTGTCAATAAAAAAACGTCATTAAATGATTGCACTTGCAACTCTGGATTAAGAAAAGTCAATAGCTAATTACTGACCAATTCACAAAGTCTTTTCTTTGGTAGTTGAGTTATTTTATAGGGCTATAAATTGCTCTTAAATATAGCTTCTTTGTTAAACATAATGATATGATACATACCGTAATAAGGTGTGTGATTGTGTTCTCTATCAATAAGACATCCCTGTTTACTCAGGCATGATGCTGACATTCAAACTATGACAGTGTTTTTTATACTTTTTTGGTTTTCGTTTGTAGGTATGTTACAAATATAATTTTGAATAACATCCTATTTGAATGATATTTTTAATATTCAAAATAGAAATACTTTTGTTGGCAAAATAAAGTTAATTAAAAATAGACTAGAAAATGGTTTATATTATTAATGTTTGTTAAAGAAAATTGTGCACCACAGCATCAAAGCAGAAGCTAAATTTTCTTTTATAGATTTTAAACTTATTTGCACATTCTCCAACATTAAAGAACATTTGTCAGACAAGAGCACTGAATGAATGCTTTTTAAGAGAAACAGCTGAACTCAGGAAGAGTGAGTATGGCTATGCAACTGCAAACCAATTTTGGTGCTGTAAGATCAAAGCACAAGTTAAATGATCAAAACATTTGGTAAAACGGGGTGTTTGTAATTAAGGAAACCAAGTTTTTGTAAGTTTATTAAAATTTTACGGTGCAATTTTGATTTTGACAGTTAAACACAAGAGTGAATAACATGCAAATCATACATAGACCAATTTATGCAATGTAACCACCCTTGTTATGAAAAATATGAACTATGGATTCAAGTTTATGTCCAAAGCATCATATATGCCATGTATCTGTTCTTGTAAAACTGTGTCTCGTTCCTTCTGCAGTTTTGTTTTGAGGAAGTTGAGAGGTGTAAGGGAAGCTGAGATTTTTGTTTCCAAAATAAACTAAATAGAAAAAAAGTTAACTGACCTACACAGGTCTGGTGATTTCCAGGTTAAAAATTACTGATATAAAAGAACAGGTTTAAAAAATTAAAAAATGAAGAAACAGCCAAGATAATTGGATGTGAAAAATAGAAAATAGTAATTTATTGTTAATTTTTATCAGTTGGATGCATGTGGTTAAGATTTTTTGACACATTTTTTTTTATTGCATCTCTAGATTTTACTTTTTGACTTGCAGGAAAGTGATGGAGGCACTATACATGCTGGTCTGCTTCAAAGACATCTAGATATTGCTGTCTTATTGAAAGTTTTTTTGTTTTTTAGTTTTATAGAAATGTGATTGAAATTTAAAACCGTTTGCTAAGACTGCCAAGCAGGGAAAAGTGTCATTAGGTGTCTTTCCTAAGGACCCAACAGAATGGTGTAAGTAGGTTTTAAACTGAGATCATGTTGATCACAATCACAGTGCTCTTAACCACTCAACCACACTGCCAACTTAGTTTTTATATCAATAATAATGTTGGAGATGATGACCAAGTAATGATATGCAATTTTATTTTTAGATTTAATTTCATAGCAGAAAAAAGTACACTCTCATCTGTACATGCTTTTAAAGATTGAATGCATCTTCATTGAGAAATTTGCTAGTTTGGAAATCTATCTTAAGCTGACTAATTTCCAGAACATTGCTGAGTTCAAGCTGAAATTTTGGTGACTCTGTCTCCACATTGATATCCATAGGACTATTTTACAAATGGAAATTAGTTTTTAACTTATGTGAAAATTTTAAAATCCATTCTCAAACTTTTAAGACTTTCCTATGAATTGAATTCCCACCTTACTGCAGTGGGAAATATCCTGCAAAGCTGTATTGGCTGCAGATTTAATCTCGCCTATACCAAAAAGGTATGGAGGTAAAGACCAGACAAAATGTAGTTCACAAGATGGCAACTTCAAACCTAGGGCAGACTGTTCTCAATAGCTCTAGCAGACAAGCGGTCTAGAATAAAATCTTTTAAATATAACCCCCTTGCAAAGAGGTTACCCTGCAAAATCTTGAAGTCTCATTCAGAGTATTTTTTATGCAGTCTTAGGTCTTGCACAGTCTAAAAAGTCGATATTCAGGCTTTGCAGAGGTATCAGTTTGATAAGTCTTCTAAATCTTAGGTTGGCAACCTGCAAATCTGGAGCTGCAATTAATTCACTATTGGCAAAGTCATTAAATTTGTGTGTTACTCATCTACCTCCCAATTGTCATGCAGGCAATTTTAGCTGCAGCTTTGGAAGAAATTAGCCTTCCAAAAGGTGAGATAGCAACAGTCTCTCCACCAGCTTGACCAGGGCTTTTTAAACTGTAAGTCGCAACACATTAAATGTGTTGCTTGTAGTACGATGGTGTGTCACCAACTGGACTTGAAACAATATTTGACACTAGCTATTTACAGTTCAATAAATTATATTATTGGGGTTTTCAACCAATAATATAGTAAAAAAAAATTTTGCCCTTGTTATTTTAAAGATTTTTGCAAGCAATAATATAACTTTTTTACATTTGCAAAGAGTCCTTTTCAACAATGACTAATCTAAAGTCAATGAAACATAGAAACTTAGAAATGCTTAATGATGAAATGCTTTTGTCTTTATCTTGCATTCAACCAAGTATTAAAATGCTGTGTTAAAACCACCAAGCTCATATATCCTATTATAGTTATAAGTTGATATTTTGCTGTTAAAATCTTTTTGATTAAAATTAAATGAAAACATGTCACAAATTGATTTGTGGTTTATAAGTGTGTCACTTTTACCAAAAGTTTGGAAATCACTGAGCTAGACACTTACCTGAAGCTATCCAGTTCGCTTCCTATAAAAATACTGTAAATCTAGCTCCTCTCAAACTTACAGACAAATATGTTGTGGGAAACACAGCAAAAAAACTTTCATTTTTAAATGTAAAAATACTGTATATCCTAAATATGTAACTGTTAAACATTTCATAATTTTGTGAATTTTATCTTTTGTGTTTGCTGAATTGTTTAGTTTTTGTGAAAAAAAAACTGAAAATATTTTCTTGTGGTCCACAAATTATGGTCTACCAATTTCTTGTGGTTTACAAATTACACAAAAGCAAAACGCTGGGCAGTCACATGATAATTAGTCAAAGTGGACTCTGCTTATTTTTATAGTTAGTGCAATTTTTCAGAATTTGTTGTTTTGAACAAATTTAGCACATCTATACAGTAGCTCAAAATGAAATGTTACTTGTTATATTTCTGTTTTAAACTGTGTATCAATATCATTTTCTTTATTACATTTACTTACAACTAACTATAGATCACAGTCAATGAATCAACATAATCCTCATAAAATACGACCTCTCCCATTATTTCGTGATGAAGAAGGTAAAAGGGTAGCACCGTGCCGGAGCAGCAAGGTCAAAACTCTTCCGCGAAAACAAGCTGTTTTATGGAGAAAATCCATTATGGAGAGTGATGGTAGTAAAAGTAAGTTGTGCTATTAGCCATGAGCACCTCTAAAAACAAATATTCTATCTGCTTAAACTTAAGCTCATTTAAAGCATCAGATGAAAAGCAACTATTTTTTATCTTATATAGCCTAGTAATTCTAAAACTTGGTGCCTCATAAATTTACAAAAATTGTTGCATTTATACAAGTTTGAACAATAATTGGTCACAGGGTTATTTTTGTAACATCAAGAAACTTAATTTCCGGGCTTTATGTCATGCAAGATAAGTAAGTGTTACTCTTTTACTTGATAAAATTAATTAAAATCATGGTTACCACATTTTGACAATCACTTGTGCACTTTGACAAAAAACAAAAACTAGTATGATAATAATTTTCTCAATTTCTCCTTTACCCTATTCAATAAAAAAGGTTTAAGTATCTACAATATGTAATAAGATGTCAAAGTTTGGCCCTGGATGCTCGCCTCTAACAGTTCGTGCAGCCAACCTTGTGAATCTATATGAGAAATAAACCAAATTAAGTGGTGTTGACCCAAGGAATGCATTGTCTTTAAATTAGTTTATTGTTTTTTCTGAGCTTTAATTAAATGATGATAATAATAATAACTTAGTTTACTTTTTCTATGATTGCATTTCTAGCATTTTCAAAATAAATTTGAATGATTTTTAAACGTTTTTGCAGTTAATACTTTTAAGTTGTGCCACGAAGTGAATTTGCGCAACTTTGCTGGTGTTCTTCTAGCCATTCCTTTGTAGACTTGACAATAATTAGCTCTTTGAACTGCAAGTGTTTGTGTAGTTAGGGTACCGCAAATGTTCATGCACTTTTAATCGGCGCTGTTAGTAAAAGAGAGTCCAGAACCGGCGGCGCATGTTGATTGTGCTCGCTACAATACAAGCTTTAACGAAAAAAGCCAGATTTTTTAATTGCTTCTGTCGCCGTTTTTTTTTTTGAATTTCGTCAAAGGCATTGCTAGCGAACCATTGATTGGCCCACAACCGTATTTATCAACAGACCTCGCACATTTGACTGCTGATACGATGACAGCCGAATCAAACTTCTTATATACACAAGGCCTCGCCTACAATCTTTATAATTAGTTCGCACAAACATTTATATCTGCAGCTGACAATTGTTTTTTTTTTAATTTGTTGTTTTTTATAGTTTAAGTTATTTTTTGCAAAGTAATGCATTTTGCGATTTGCAATGTTGCTCTCGATCTTACGGCTCTGCGGTCCAATGTACGCGATTTTTTGACCCTGCACGGTTTGTACCACGGCCCGCTCCTTGAAATCGAGTAATCTTTCTATCATTCTCAATATTCTTGCATATTAATGACACTTTTGTAATTCTTTTATTTTTTCAAAAATAAATCCCGTGTTTTCTACCGCGCGTCACAGTTAAAGTAAACACCAAAAAAAGTTTTTTTTATTTGCACTTTCAAAAATTTTTTTATTTTTCAATAAACTATCATTGTTTGACCGGCTCTATGAAGAAGATTGTAATTTCTCTTAAGTAATTGTTAAAATAGGGTTTTGCTCGAGATCCGTTTCGAGCTTGATTGCATTCTGCGTTCAGTTGCGGGTGGTCATGCTCTGGTTCTGCTATTAATAACCTGTTCGTGCTCTTTACCGTCGTTCGTGCGTGACCCGTTAGTTGGCTGTCACGTGACCCTTGTGCGTGTTATTTCCGTGTCCGCCATACGCCGCTTGTTTGGTTAAAATTCCAACTGACGTTACAAAGAATTTCCCTCGATCGTTTACCTCCATGAGCCTCCACCCATGAGGTTGTGGTCGAGCAAGTTGTTGGTCGTAGAGTGCAGCATGAAAAAGTAAAAAAATGTTCTGTTCTTATTCTACAAGAATGTCTTCTTTACAAATCAGCGGTCAAAAAAACTTTTTTCTCTTTGAAATTCAAGTAAAACAAAATGCTGACAAAATTTTACAAACAAAATTTTACTTGAAGAAAAATTATATCTACTATTTATCTTTCCGACTCGCAATCAATGTAGGAGGCGTCCAACTTGGAGCGAGCGCAAAGCAATTGTCCGAACTTGCTTTTAGATTTAAAAGATTTTGCTGTTGGAAAGTTTTTTTTTATTTGTTTTAAATTTTTTATAAAGATATTACCGAAATTTAGAACTGTTTGTTGGATCGCCTAGCAATGCAAAGTGCCCTGAAGTGTCTATCAAAAACACAACAGCATGGTGAGAGTAGGGTTTGAACCAGAACGGTGTCAATCTTGGAAACTCGTAAAACGACGCCCTTATTTATTGGGCCGTACTGAAGACTGCGAAATATACGAAAAAGGATAAAAGGAGTCGATTTCGATTTCTGTTTAAAAGTTTTTTTCGAGTTATTGCGTTATCATTCAAAGCTACTTAATTTTTTTCGTCATTGGAATAAGTTTTTCGAGACGTTCGTTAATTTATTTGAGAAATTTTTGTTAACAAAGCGAAATTCACGATTGGGCTGTATTTATCGTGCAATTTGATTCGTTGCGTAAACTCGGTAAGTTTTTATCAAGTTTTACGCGAGATCGCTCACACCTTTCGGACTCTAGCGACTCCCACCTCCATTTTTGTCACAAAAATTATTAGCGATGACATCATCTCACCAATAAGATTACTTGCCGAAATAGTCGTATGACGCTGACATAACAAACTTCCATCAACTAAAGTGCGGGCTTGAAATTGCTTAACTTCTAAAAACGGTCTTGAAAAAAAAGGAAACGCTGCTTGACGTCGTGTGCTTGATTGTTTCAGCTGCGAAAGGGAAGCGAACGTGGAAGCTGGTGGTCGCGGCACTGCAAGGATTGGAGCTCCATCTAGCAAAGGTTGTTGAATAGATTCCTGCGCGAAGAATTCCGCTTATTTCGTGTTTTAACAGAAAGATTCGCACGACTCGCACAGAGTTTCCCTTCACCACTCCCTCGCCGAGGTCGAAGAGCCAGGCGCAGCAACCAAGCGGAACAATGTCTTTCGTTTGACACTGGCAAACACCAGCTGCTCGCTCTATCAAACCAGGTTTGCTGTTTCTTTGATTTGAGTAGCCTAGGGCATCCAGAAGAGCCCCAAAGCTCAAAGAAAACCGATTTACTTCACATTTGTTTTTATCCAACTACATCAATTTTTTTAGGGTTTTGCCCCGAAGTAAAGACACGACATGTTTTTCTCTGCTGGCAGGGGTTAGCCGTTTCTTGCAGCCTTACCTCAACTCGCCTTTAGCCAACTCTGTCTTAACCCTCTTCTCACGTTTTTTTTAACAATCTACATCCATTATTTCTTAGGTCTTTCTTCTTACCTTTGACCGTAATTGTCATAGGCATCGCTGGAACTTTTTCATTACTCATCCTTTCAATGTGCCCAAAGCAACTTGAATCTTTGACTTATCCAAAATTTCTTCAATGGTTCAACACCAGTCATCTTTTGTATCAACTCACTTTTTATTTTATCCTTCATTGTCTTACCACATATTAATTGAGAGAAACAGAACATTGTGCACTAAAGTTGACTATTTTTATTATTTAAGCACAAGCTTTCGTGGGCTACTGCCCACTTCGTCAGGTGCAATGGAATGAAAATGCAATCAAAACAAGTTTTACACAACGGCATTAATCGTAACAAACAGACATATGTGACGTAACGAGATATGAAAATATCGGTAAAAAAGACTAAGTTTGAGAAAATATGGCAGTGCGGTAAATTACAGCAATTTAAGCAAAAAACAAATGCGAGAAAATGGCATGCAAGTATAAAACGATGCGAAATGGAGAAAGAAGTGAAAAACATAAATGACTCTCAAGTTTACAAAAATAAATATTACACGTAGTTAGACATAAACGAATAATCTTTATATAAACCTTGGTTAACACAATCGAGTTTGAAAATAATTTTTTGTTCTTCCACTTCCCGTTGTTGCTTTGTTTTGCCTTTAACTTCCTTGATTACTGTTAATTTGAGATTGTCCAAAGTATGGTCGGGTTTATTGAAATGTTCGGCTACTGGTTTGTTTCTATTGTGTTTGATGTCGCTCCTGTGTCCGTTCATCCGTTGTCTGATTGAGTTGCTTGTTTTTCCAATATAGATTGCTTTAGGGCAGAGATTGCATGAAATTGCAGCTAAAATTTCCGGAGATTTTTATAGGGACTCCGTTAGGACCAGTTATTGTAGGATTAGTGTTTATGTTGGGGCAGAGATGGCATTTAGGAGAATTGCAGGGAAAGGTGCCCCGTGATGAAACGTTCATTTGGTAAGGAGGCAGATGTAAGTAGAAGTTTGAGGTTAGGGAGTTGACGATGTGATATAAGTGGTGGTGCAGAGAAAATTTGGTTAAGATATGGATGGGTCTTTGTTTAGTAAAGGTTGCAAATTTTTGACAATTTTGTTGATAGGTCTAAGATAGG